>CCAG010022483.1:0-27946 GCA_001077435.1 Glossina morsitans morsitans
CGTACAGATGATCTTAAAAAAAAAGAATCAAAAAGCATATAAACGGAAATTCGAAACATAAAATGTTTTACAATACGTCTATCTGTTCTTTTTAAAATACGTTCATAGAATGTCATTTAAGTTTACATGACCTAAATAAACCTAGGTTTATTTATTTATTTCATTCTCTTTTTTTCATTTGACAACGTATTCGGTTTAAAAGGGTAAACTTAATTTATTTTGAAAAGTGTTAAGGGTAAACGAACATTTCTTATATTTAAATTAACTTTATTAACAAATAATTTGCAGATCACCTGTCAGAGAACAGATAAAAACAGACAAGAATTAAACTAATAAGAACACTACCGTGGACTACAGTCCATAATTAAATACCCTAAACCAGTATACAATTATTCATGTAAGCACTTTCCATAAAGAAGCTTTTTATGGAAAGTGGACCGATATAAAGCAGCTTCAATAGTGTTCATCCTTGGGCCAAAATACGTCGGCATACCAAATTTCATCAAAATATCTCAAAAAAAATTAAGATGGGTGGCCGGACAGAACCACGTTTTTGAATTGATCGGTATAAAAAAGATGGGTCTATCTCAAATATTTCTGACTGTTACATACGTAAACATTTACATTTGCACAAAATTTGCGCTTTTGTTACAAGTGGTGTAGGATATAAAAATTGTGTAAAACTGTTGCCATATTATGCTTTTCATTACAATTAACGTAGATCTTTAAATTATATACTATTCCACTTACAGAGTTAACCAACAATTACAACTAGATGATCCCAACCTGGCTGTTGGCTCAAGCAAAGCCATAAAACCTGTTAACAACAATACATCCATAACAAAATAGGGATCTACAGAAAAGAAATCTTTAGGTAGCAGCTTACGAAATGCCTTCTAACCAGTCCACATTAAGTAATTCGTATAAAAACCTAAGACGAAATAAAGTACGTTCATGAATATACAGTAAAAAACTATTTGGTCTTATTTTAATTTACAAATGAATATTACTTTCCTACGTGCAAACACAATATATGAAAGAAAATCGGCTAACGTAGGAGTTTTTACATCTGAATGAAATGGCACATACATATAGACATGTTTTTGCTATATACACATAAATATTTTATTTGTAAACTTTTGTGAGTTTTTTGTAATCTGAAGTCTAATCGTAAACTTGGTGATTACAAAAAACATCACATATTTGTGCGGTACTCTTGACCATGTTACTAATAACAGAGTATATTTGAGAAGGGGAAAGAACATGCAGTTAGTATGTATGAAAAGAAAACGAAAACCAAATTTTTACAAACTAAAAAAAATATAAAAGAAAAGTGCATGAGAGGGAGGCATGCAATTTTATAGAAACAAGAAAAGGTAGGGGAACAAACCAATTTACTTTTTTTTCGTTAATTTATTATTCATTGGTCAACCTTATCAGATTGCAGCGTAAAAGATTCCTAGAAGATTTGAGCAATAAGAATTATTGTTCTACAATAATATATTAATCATTTACCTTGAATTTACTCTATTTTGTAATGCCGCGTTTCCTTTTACACATCAGTTTGAATTTTATGAACTAACAACCTCTGCTGGCGCAAAATTGGTATTGCAGAGTTTTAATCTAAATTGTGCTTCGGAACACTGAATTTGGGAGAAACTGACAATAACGTTGATCAGCAAACACAATCACTACTGTTATAACAGATGACAACTCACGATGCTAGAATATGGCTGAGGGGTAATTATGTAAGCAGGCGACAATGAAGTAGGCGACAGTCACCAAAAAAATCTAATCATCTAAGCAAATTTGCTGGTGAATGTAGCCAAATGTGCTCTCTGAGTTGAGTCAAATCAACACAATTGTTGTCGCTGAGAACAAATTTGCATTAGTATTGAGTAAAAACCAAGAAAAGTTACCACAAATCTCTCTTTTTAGAGTTACGTTCAGCTGTAAAAGAAAAATATTAACAATTGTTAGAAAATTAATTACTTCTAATTTTTAAAATTAAAATTTTTGGTAAGAGTAGGTACTCTTTTTTCTTTTAAAAAATAATTAAGAAATGTTAATCGATGTATACATTTCAAGCAAAATGTATCTTAACTTCCTTTTATTCTGGTTCATTGAGGAGAAGAACAAGCACAACCGCGACGCACAGGAACAGATCGCCACGAGACGAGCGAGAGATGCTTTGCGGGTTCCTTCCAACCAACTAACGCTTCCTCCAAATGAGTAAGTAAATTCTTTCTAATATTTGCAAACGACCTATAAGTATGTATGTGATATTGTTATATGTACATTTATATAGAAGTTCAACATACCCTATCCATTCCTTCATTGCGTCCTGAACAAAATTGGTATGAGTGGCGGCGTGAGGAGTACATACATACCGCCGGTGTTGCGCTCAGCCAAGGCTTTAGAGTAGTTGGCCTCGGCAGGTTACCAATGGTTGGCCTGTAACTAATAAAATGTAAAATATCACAAGGAAATCCATTGCAAGGCGGAATCATTGTGTAGTTTTGTGCTCATTAGTGTTTTTAAAGGGTAGTATAACAATATTCAGTTTATGAAAAACAAACAAACGCCGACTTGCTCTCATTTTTTACGCCACTCTCAGTTATTAACGCATTGTAATGGAATATTTGACGGAAGTATTCGAAAGTTGGCGATAATAGTCCATGATTAGCTTCTGGGCGTCAATGAACGGCCTCCAAAAAAAATTCTTTAAATTCGTATAGCTTGTCTAGTAAAATTCGTTTTGTTTTCACGTAAAGAAATATTAAATATGTACGACTTTAAGTGTATATGGTATTATAAGACGCGCAATTTGAGAAATTAACCAGAGCATAATTTGATTGCGCATATGCTCAAATATGTATCATATATATTTACATTTGACTATTAACAATTTATATCGATATACACACATTTTAATATATACCTAAGTTCATGTTGAAAACTATATATATATAAATTAATGTTAACGAACAGATACCGAAATTACTGTTTGCACAAAGAGGTAACCATGCTAATTGAAAAAAAATGTGGCAATGCAAACAACAAATGCACCAATACTATTATCTAAATCAAAACTTTTAAAAGTACAATTGATATGAGTGTAAAGAAACTTTTATAGTTGTGAACGTTCTGTAGGCTTTCTATTGTCTGTAATACTTTTTTTTACAGAATATGTTCAATAAAAAGGGGATATTTATTTTTTTTATCACTACTCAATAAATTCTTAGATTGTTTTTTGTATTGTATAAAAATGGATTAGAACTTTATCGTTGTGAGGAAGGTATCTTAAGGGCTGTCGAACCCAACATCGGGGTCTACCATAGAAAATCATGAGCTCATGGAGATCACAGGTAGGGCTGGGTATAGGGTGGCCCTGGGTATATGATCAGCCCCTTCGGTAGGTAAGTGTCGTTTGTGCCTTTGGGCGTTAAGGCACGCGTATTTCGTTACTGTGAACGCCTGTGGAGTGTCCGTGGGATAAAATCTGAAAACACCTTATTTCCTCCAAACTAGCTAGCATCAATAACTCATGCGCCTATCCTCCCACGATGTCCAATCCTTTCAACTTTGAGACTTTCCTTCGATATGTTAGACCTCTTCTTCTATTTTGTTACATAAATTTTTTCTTCTTTCTCTCTCTTCACACTTCTCACTTATTACATAATAGTGATAATAAAGATAAAAGTGCTAATTAAAGGTTATATCGACATGATGGTCGTTTTGTTTCGATAAACAAAAGTAGTGCTGACGGTGAGCCCCGTTGTGTTACTCCTCCGGTGAGAACGAAAGGAAGTAAAGGCGAAGGTTCAAATGTCTTTGCGGGATGCTTGCAGTACCCTTACCTGAAAATTGCTTGTAATTAAATTTTTCCTTTTTTTTATATCTACATTTGTTTGAAATTAATTTTTCAATAATGAGCAAATGGGCCCGTCTTGAATTTTTATTAGCTGTATGCTTAATTGAGAGTAACACTTTATAATTTATATACATATTTTTATATACACGTGGATCTTACTTCGATCGTATAATGATTTAATAATATGTACAAATTGGCATGCATACATATTTGCACTTATTTTGCAAATGGCAGGTCTAAAATATGGTATTCCAGTCTATTTTTTAGATCAATATAAAGCACAGGTAGAGACTTCTACTTATAAGATTGCAAGTAAATTACTAATATTGATTACTATATGTTCTAAAAAAGTCGATTCTGAATTAATATCAACACTCGGTGTATAATGATGTAAACCTTCTATTACTACCCTCTATGCACGTTATTGTCTCAGTTAAAACTTGTGAAAACCTATCTTACAGCAATCCAAATACTTGACTAGTTTCCTATAAAGTCAATTGTTTTTGCCATAAGCCTAACCTGGTTTTTTTTTAAACATTTATAACTAGACTGATCTTTTGGTACAAAGCAAGTAATAATATTGGTCATTTTATTTACGTACATTATATCTAGTATGTATATTGGCGATGGTTTCGGTGTTATTTTAGTTCCTTTGTCAACTTCTTTATTATGATTATAATAGTTTGCAGCACTAGAAATTGCTTTCTGATAGATGGTTAATCAACATTAATGTGTGACTTACGTTTCTTTTGTCTAATTTAAATTTCCCGGGCTTTATAACTCCCGATATTAGAAAATTTTTTTATGATACCCAACCGCATAGGTCATCTGTGTTGAATGTCGGCAACTCATTAGACGTTATTTATTTGCTTATTCATTTATTTATTTACAGAGATTAAATTCATCTAAAATAAATTGACAGCCAAATTTAACTGACTTTTAGAAATAAATTTTATGCTAAGTATTATTAACTATTGCAGAGTATTTAAACAAAAAAAAAAAAAATAGAAAAACAAAAGGAACGAAATTCATGTTTAAATAAACAGGACAAGAAAAAAAATCATGAACACATCTACCATGGACAGACAGACGCAACCAGCAAGGGTTCGAGCTGGCAGTGAAGCCGTTATAAACATGCAAAAGTTTGGCAACATACACCTTTTCAGGAATGCAATCTTATTTTGGGAATTAAGCTTTTTGATAGGTTTGAAAATGTGAAATTTCGGGAACAATAACCAAGAACCAATATGACCAGAAGGTGATCTAGAGTAAGGACCTAATAAATCGAGATATAACCGTTTTAAAGATTGAACAGAAATTCTTGGCTGGCCAATATGTGACCTAAGAACTTGGTTAAGTCTTTTTTTCTAAAATCAGTTTAATCATTTTCGGCCAATAGAAAAACGTTTTTAAGCGATAAATTGTTCAATGAATGATGAGGGGCCCGTTTGACCGAGTCATTCGTAAGATTTGATGGAAGTCATAGTTTCTACGAATTTTGTTCCTGTGTTGCATATCCTGTAGCATACCCGGTTCGCTTATAAATAAAATCATCTCGGATCTTGGATGAAGTCAGTTAATTCTTCTAAAACCCTGAGCATATAGCCAATCGACCGTGGAGATCCTTTTGAGGCATTAACCATCTGAGGGAAGAGTGATCGGTAAAAACTTCAAACTGATGCCCTTCCACATATGCTCGGAACTTTTCAATAGCCAAAAAGTCTGCTAAATATTCTTGTTCAGATTCCCAATAATTCTTTGTTCTATCTATACCTATTTGATCTATTTGACTTCTAAGTTTATGAGACATATAAGCAATTCTCCATTTTCGTTCTTTATAGCCAATACAGTACCAACTCCAAACTGGTTTATATCACATTGGATAGAAAATGGGCGACTGAAATCCGGCTTATGTAACAATGATGCAGAGCATAATTGTTCGTTCAAAATTTCTCAAAGAGAGTTTTGTTTCCTCTGACCATTTGAAAGTCTTCCTTTTTTTTAGCATGTCTGGGGAGTGAACAAATATATGAAATTGTGCAAAAAACTGGCAAAGACATTTCGCCAAAGGATAGTCATGAATGGCCGGAACTTGGTGAGGATGTATTTGGTTGGTGCCATGACTTACCTTGTTTTTCGGACTATAACATGCACAGGACGATAAGGCGTAGTTCAAATTTATAAGATGGTTTTTAGAAAAATATTTTTTAATGTTACTTTCCGACCAAAATTTTTATTTATTGTTAAGATAATTCATACTAGTAATATTCAGCTCATCTTAACTCTCGGTACTATCGCTCGTCTCGTAAATAATATATTTTAATTATTATTCATTTCAATTATCTATTAAATTAATATATTAATATATTAGAGACGATTTATTGAAAAACAATTTTAATGTTACCTTCGAACCATAAGGCACCCCCAAAATTTGAGTCCATTTTTCTATGTAGAAAGGTGTGTCTTATAGACTGAAAAACACTAATTATATGTCCGAGGTATTTTAGCTTTTTTTCCAGGAACTCAATCTTTTCAACATTAATAGTTAAATTGGCTTTCTTTACACACAAAGCGATTTCAGACTTTGGAGATGCTCATCAAAAGTATCTGAAATAATTAGAAAATCATCTAAGTAAACAAAAACTTGATGACGTACATGCGATCACTTATCCATCGGCGCATGGTTTGGAGTGCGTTGCACGACCCAAACGGCATTGTGACAAATTGATATAATGGCCAACCAGGCACTGTAGAGAAGGTCTTTTCTTTCGAATTTTCGTCTAGATGTATTTGCCAAAACGCACGTTTTCAGTCACGGCTTGTGATAACTTCAGCATTTGGTAATCTACGCAATACGCCATCAATTAATGGTAAAGGATAAGCGTCTTTGACCGTGTCGCTGTTCATATCTTGGGCATCTAAACATTATCGAACCTTTCCTGGCTTAGTAAGGAACGTAACAGGTGAAGACTAAGAGCTTTGCGATTCCTTTATAACTCCTAGATCGAACATTCTATCAAGTTCTTCAAACGGAAGGAAGAGCGAAGTTGTAAAGGCTATGTCTGTATATAATCCTCTCTGTCTGTTTGAATAACGAACCACAGACTTTATTATTGTTCAGGGCCACTCTCAAGTGCCACTTGAAAAAGATCGGAGGTTGTAGATACGGAGGCACATGTCATTGCTGAGGTAGCTATGGGAGATTTTTAATTTTTTTCCCACGGAAACTTCGCAGACGGTTACAGTTAAAAGAAATACATGTGGTTTACTGTTATAGCAAGGAATGGACGAACGAAACTTATTAAGAAAGATTATAAGCCTTGGACCATTCGTACCCTGTCCTACCTATTGTCTCCTTAAGCACATGATTTCCAGTGGGAGACCCCGAAGTTGGGTCTGATTACCTTCTAATCTGCTTTCTTCTCACGCAACAAAAAAATCCTTAGATTATTTTTATGTTTTCTTTGTCCTTTAAATCATATCACTTTCAATAACAAAAACAATATTAATGTCTCTATATTAATTAAAGGGAACGTACCAAACAATTTGTAAATACATACGCATGACTACTTAAATGATGTTAGGGATATATACATACTATATACATAAAGTAAATACGATAAAGAACCTGACGTGCCGATTGTGTGCTGCGACAGATGATGTAGTTGGTATTCCAGATGATGAAGACAATTATACAGTTGATGACTTATGAATGACTGGAAATCCAAGTTGTGGTTGTTTATATTTTTATTACTACTGCCGCTTATATACGTATATACTAGTTGTATTGTAACTGTGTAAAGATGGATGGTGTACACTTTGTCTACAGCTGTTGGTTTTGTTTAAATCCTTTCCTTTTTATTTTATTACCTTTTTCATTGGAATATTTTCACTGTATTCTTTCAAATTATAAATACATTTTCTTACGTTTTCCAATATAGTTTTTTGTTCGAGTTTTTTCCTTTATGGTATAACCATCTCAACTTTTTTTAGTTGATTATAAGAAAAATTATCATAATAAATTAATTTATTGTTTAATAAAAATTTTCACAATAATTTTTACAATTTTCAACTCTCTCAATATAGCGTTTGCATTGTGTGCAATTGACAATTAGAACAATTTTTGCGTTTTTTTAGACAAACATTTTATCTCCCCTTTTTCCCCTTATTAGAACAGAAAGAATTATCTGTTTGTCTTCTTACATTTAGCATTATAAATAAAATTTTTCACAAACACTAGCAAATACCTAACTTTACTGCACACTTTATTACCACTTAATAATCCACTTCCTCTTTTCAAATTAATTTATATTTGATAATTATATTTAACAACAAATTTCAAAAGTGCTTTTCCTTTTTTTTTTGATTAAACATTGCTTCCCTGAAGCTAATCAAATTTTTCTCGACATTTTTTCTTAGAAAAAACATTCAAAGCTATTGTCTCTACCATCGTTCAGTTTTCTACTTTTTCTTTGTTTTCATTTTCTTCTCAACATAATTTTTTTCTCAGTGAGTAAGATGAACATACTCACCTACTGCAGGGTTGTATTTGTAACAAATATTACAAGATATAAACATATGTTACAAAATATCTCTGTTTAATAGGCTTATTGATCCGCCTGAGTGACCGAGTAAGCTAGAGTCTCGACTAGCAATTCAATGGCTGTGGGCTCAAATCTCAAGTGCGGTAGAGTTTTTAATAATAATAATAATAATAATATTAATAAAAAAAAAAATAAAGCCGAAAGCCTTAGATGCTAGTGGTTTAACACTTTAGTCTTCGAATTTATTCTCTGGCTAAATTTATATAATAACAATAATAAGAATAATAATAATAATAGGGTTATTGAATGTATCGATGCTATGGGAAATTAGTGAAGTCCTACCCACTCCTTCAATTTTGGAAAAGGCATAGCACTTATTACACCTCTCAATTTGTAAGCTAGCTCTACACTCAAATTGTGGTCGGTAATACTATGCGTAAGTTATTTACAATTAAAAAACGAGGACGTGTTTAGACTTCCGCAAAAGAGATTTTGGCGAGACCAAAGGTGCAAACGAAGTCGATTCCTAAACACAACTTTGTTGAAGAGATGCAGTAAAAAATAATAGGGTTAGTTTTACCTCAAAATGTAACGTCGGTAGATATTCAACCTACTGCAGCAAATGTGCTACTTTCGGCTGCCTTCAAAGGGATAACAAACTTATTCAAAGGATATATTTTTATTTGAACAAATCTGTGTTTTTGGTGACCTCGGACGACTCAGTGGGCTTCCACACATGTTTGTTGAAGGTTTACTACATTTACGACAATTTGGTTAGAAGACATTCTGAGTTCCATAACCATAACAAAATATACGCCTATTTGCTAGGCAGTCTTCGTAACCACGACGGTTTCTCGTGCAAATCCAACAAGTCAATGTTTTAATTTGATCAGCCATATAATCATTTCCTTCATGTCCTTCAATTTCGGAATCATTGACTACATTGAATTTTGTGAACTTCGATTTATTTAGATCTTTATAAAGAAGCTTATGCCTGAACACAAATTCTCTTGAACGCGCTAGAAATGTAATTTCGAAGTGCAAAACTTCCCTACGAATTTCCGGGCGTAAATGCTTTTTCAGAATTTCTAAAAATTCCATGTCAGGTATAGGAATTTCAAGTTGATCGAGTTGCAAGTTCGCATTATAATACACGGCATACTTTTCAGCAAAGTTCTGCTTCCCATCATGAATCATTTCCTTAAATCCAAATCCGAATGTCGATGCCTTAACCAGATTCTTAACTCGCGGCACTAGGTTACCCATTCACAACCTGAACTTTGTATGTAACGAAAGTGTCTGTATATGCTTATGTACATCTAAATAGATCTCAAATGACACATTTCAGTTTAATTTTACATTTCCATTATAGTTTTTTCAGAATGTTAATTTATATACATTTGTGTGCACACATTAATAGACATACCTGAAGGCAAATTGCGTATAATACACATATTTTAGTTTAATTTAGCATAATAGTAACAATTATCAATTCAGCATATACTGGTGAATAGAAAAATAGGCATATGTTTTATGTTGCTGGAGGGTATTTTTCCCACTTTCTTTCTATCATATATAGTATATGTCATTTAGTCATAAAGGTGTAACATTTCCGCATTTAAGAATGGCTTTACAGTTATGTTATAAATAAAAACATAAAAGAAGTTTAGTTCAAAAATATCGTATGTTTCCAAGTGAACAGTTGTATATGCAAAAACTTAAAAATAACGCAACAATTTGTGTTCAAAAGTAATTAATTTTTAGAAACCAACTAAAGCCGGTATATAAAGATATTATACAATACTTTTTGAATATTTGTCCACAATTCCTTTTTTATTGCTACAGGAAACAAGACGCTTTAATCCTCCCTAAACATTCTTACGGGATTGAAGCTGGGAGGATGGCTTGGCCATTTAATGACATCCAAGATATGATTCAGGATCCGCCCCTTCATTAAATTCAATGAATCCTTTGGGCCAATAACCTGCTGAAATTTTCATAACAGTGGCTTTCCAGCAAGTTTGTTTAAACAAATTTCAGATCGACACCATCTCAAGAAATTCAGCCCCATATCATAACATCTCCGCCTCTACGTTTCGTTGTTTTTTGTTACTAAATCTAATGTGGAACTTTTTTCCTTTTGACCGAAGTGCACTTTTTCCACATCACTTCCAAACAAATTTATTTTTGTTTCATCGCTCCAAAGCATATTTCTCCACTTTTCTTCGCCTTTTGCCCTGCATCAATTTTTATGAAAACGTCTTTCGTACGGCTTTCCTCTCCTTCAAATTACCTGTTTTAAGCAAAGAAGCTTTTCGAGCTACTCTTCCTGGTAGATTGGCATCTAATAGATGTAAACGAACAGTTCAGATTGCTGCACCATTCCCAATTTCATTTTATATTGCTCTAGACGACTTGAAGGTATCCTCATTTGCTAAAACTATTATACAGTTATCAGAAGCAAAAGAAGCTTTTTTTATTGCTCCGCGTCTCTCAATACTTTTTTTTTGGGATTTAAAACCATCGTGACAAAGTTTTGTGACCGACCTAGTGTAGTATCTTAAATAAATTTTTATGTTTTTTCCTGATTTCCATTACGTCATATTGGGGTTCCCTTTCAAGAAATACGATTTACCTGTATAATCCACTTTTACAGCTTTTCACAATAATGCATCTATTTCACTGCAGCTGAAAAAGCTACTAAAGCAACATAAAAGTCTTCAACTTTTTACTGCTAGAATAAGATCACGTGAGATTCCGCGAAATAATTTTGAACAGTTATGCCACATTTAAAACCGTTGTGTAAGTTTTGTGGAAATTATTTTTGCCAATTTCTGTGACATCAAAGTGAAAAGTAAACTTCGCACCTATTTTTGTGTTCGCCAATCTATATGCATTAATTGCGCGGTTTCATATAACATTTTTGTGTTGTTCTGTTCACGTCAATCGTACGTTTTTAATAAGAATTTAATTTTTCTCATAACATATCTCTTTTTTTTCTCTTTTTTTATGAAACGTTTGCAATTGACTCCTTACAATAAATTTGTTCGCATATCATGACTTTCCTTCTATTTTGCGTTTTTTAATAAAATTTTATATAATTTCGTTGAGTTTAACAAAATTGTCTCTTTTCCATTAAAATTTTGTTTTCCTTCACTGTATCACTTAATACTTATGAGGTCGAACACGTATATATTATTATATATATAAATACTATTATGTATGTTATTATATATACTATTATATCAATTTTTGTTGGCCCGCTTTATCTCCAAACTTATTTTGCATCTCACAAGATATTTACATGCTCTTATAATATACTATACATGTGGATGCAAATTGAGTTTGGAGATAAAGCAGGCCGACAAAAGCGCTCGACACTTCTTTTTAACTCACGATAACTTCATATTTGTAACCTCTTTTAGTACAACTTTTTATATAATTACAAGAAATACAAGAATCTAGATCCGACAAATTGTTTTTCTTACACAGTCCCAATTTCCTCATTAACGCAAATCATTACAGAGCAATTTTGCATCCTATTTTACGTTCGTATTTAAATTTGGGTTTCTTCTTTCCATTTCTATACATAGTTTAGCTCATTTGTACTTCATTCATTTTTAACGAATTTCTAATTGATCGCATCATAATTCTGTGAAAACGAATTCAACAGAAGTTACAAGTCTTGTCCATCAAGAACAAATTTTGCAACAGCGACAGCAAGAACACCAACAAAAAAAAGCAAGCTCAACGAATTAACAGGCCATAGCTACAATATCCATTTAAGGAAGACCAGACCAATTTCTTTCTGTCACCTAGAAACTTATTGAAGCAATTTAGAAAGCTAAAATAGAAACAGATAATCTTAGTAGTAGTGGCTATGATAAAGAGGGAATTGCTGATTTTTTTCCAAGTACGATAATTTTGACGTAAATGATAATAGGAAGTACAATAGGAAAAAAGAAAATTGTGATAGTTTTCATCCAGAAAACAATGGAAATATTGAAGGGAGTTATCAACATCGTTGCCGTACGAACGATGGTTATCACCAAACTAAGGCCATTAGGGAGACCAATATAGCGCAAACAAGAATCCCATATGAATGTTGATACTCAGGGATTACCCCAATATTCGATAGATATAGCTACTATAGAAGAGGAAGCTACGCAACTAAATTTTTCAAGTCCGCCTTAAAGTCAGCAAAAGCTCTTATAATCATTCCAATCGATAAGCAAAGCAACAAATGTATAGTAGATACGTGAACTGGCACCAATATTATAAAACCCGCAGTGTTTTAAGTGTATTCTAGACAAAAACTAAAAAGACCATTAACGTACCGAGCGCTGGCAGGTAATGACAAGATAGTGTATGAAACCATTACAACTATTCCTAAGCAATTTGTAGCACAAAATACTCTAACCTGGTCCGTCTTCGATTTTCAGAGTGAAAAATATGGCGCTATTCATTGTCGACATTTTCTTTTCCATTTCAAAGCAGAAATAGATATCTCAAAAGCTTACATCGACATATTAAGGAACAGTATTTTTTCGACATATATATGTACACATCCATTTACATTTCACAAAATAAGCTGCATAGAAAAAATCATACGTCATAATATTTTCAGAAGCGTCGATACTTTCCATGTCTACACTACGCCACCATCTACCACTACAATACAGATATGCTACGGAATCAAAATAACTACTGACAGACCGGTATATTCCACAATTTATTGATATCCCAGAGTTCTACGTAAAGGAAACTAAGCAAATGACCAAAATATAATAAAGGAAAATAATTTACCCTTCACGCCCATTGTGGAGAGTTCCCAAATAGATTGACAATTCGGACTGTTCAAGATGGTTTATGATAGAAAACGTAAACGGTAAATTTCCTGTACCAAATTTCACGGGTAGACTCGACAAGTTACTTTACAACTATAGATACTTTACAACAATAGATTTAGCAAAAGGTTTCCATCGAATACTCGTCAAGGAGGAAGACAGATGTAAGACAGATTTTTCAACTCCTTACGGACATTAGGAGTTTATCCGTCTACCGTTTGGACTCAGAAATACATCGTACATTATCCAAAGATTGATGAATTGCGCATTCCGTGAATTTATTAATAAGATTTGTATGTGCAAAGGCGAATCTGAAGATAAAAGAAGATAAATGTGACTTCTTAAGGAAAGCAACTGAATTTTAAAGTCACATAATCTCCGCCACACCCGGACAATGTGCGGTGTATCCAGGGGCTGAACCTTCGTAGGATAAAAACAGAGATCAAGTCATTTCAGGTATGACAGGATTTTCTCGCTGATATATAATAATTATGCTAAAATAGCCCGTCCAATGATAAAATACCGAAAGGGGAAAGTTATTAATACAAACGACCCTAACTTCATTCTAGCCCACGGCAGACTAAGAGATATAATAACTAAGCCCCTTTCTCTAGTATATCCGAATTTCACGGTGAGAGTTATGAGAGTACCAAATGCTAGCAATTGTGCTCTCAGTACAGTTCTAATACTAGAACGCCATCTAATTGGGTATGCATCCAGAATTGAATGTTCACGAAATTAATTATGCTACAATTGAAAAAGGATTGTGTCATGGCACAACACTCCGGGAAAGGTATTAGTCCTAGTCTTCAGAAACCGCTCATTGAACTCGGGGAATATAATTTCAAGATAAAGTTATAGCCGATTTTTTAAGCTGAATAGATGCCAACAATAGGAAAATTAATATTATAGACGTATTTCGATCAAACAATGAGGTCAATAACAACAATGTGGAAAACACTGGTGGTCCTGTAAATAATGGTAAGGAAAACGGTGGAGAAACTGAGTCTACGCCCGTCGAAGTTGGCCACCTGCAGGAAGAGGAGTTCAACGATTATTTGAAAATATTAGGCAACGGTCTCAGAACACAAATTCTTAACACCGAACGAAAGGAAGAGGATATAAAATTTATTTTTGGAAACAAACGCATGTATATTGACGAAAAAAAATATAATAGAGAACAAAATAGAAAAATAATACCGAGAAATTTTCAGAAAGGAAAGATTAGCATTTTCTCTGAAATAGGAGATCATTACTACAATCAAGTTCCGAAGAAAAACTAAAAAAATTATATCTTAGAAACAGCGACATTAAATTTTCGAGATGTTCATACTTAGCTAAGGGCATTGAACGTGAAAACCAGCTGAAGACCCAAACTTCATATTTCAATTAAAAACAAACTGGTCACTTGGAAATAAAAAGTATCATATCTGCTCTTCGTTTAAATATAATAGAAGCCGATCAAACCAAAACTTCTTTACACTGAAACCTCTGCAAATATTAATGATATAGTGTCATGTTGACACTTATACGAACAGAAAAAATTCGTTTATTATTTTTATTGATAAACTATCAAAGCACGCAGTTTGCTTTCATTACGGCGACAGGAACAGCCAAACCATTACAAAAGAAATTAGAGAACTTCTTGCACTAAATGGGAAAATAAGCAAATAGAGGAAAATATTTGGCAGTGAATTTAAAACAAACAACGTTATTAGCTTCTTAAGTCTAGAAGACATAGAATTTCATTTAACGAAAGCCAACAGCCATACCGGTAACTCCGACATTGAGAGACTAAATAACACAATAATAGAAAGAATTAGAACTTTAAAATTGCAAGAAAAATTGCCCTCAATTGAACAAATGACAAAAGCAATAATTGTACAACAACATCTTTCATAGCACCAAAACACGCACTCCTTTTGAAGTACGGTATGGCAAAATGAGCGTTGGAATACTGAAGAAAAGAATAGATTACATAAAGGGAAAGGTAATAGCTAACCAAAATTATTTACAAGAAGACTATAAGAAAATTCATAAAGAACGCTACATAAAGAACTATAAAAGTGAAAGGCATAAAGAGGAGCCTAAATTTAGGAAACAGAAACCCCAGAACGTTCATTAAATTTAGATTAAAAGACCGCCATAGTATTCACAACAAATGTCTCATTCACATGCTAATACTTCTAATGACCATGGCTGTCATGGTATCGGCGGACATGTAGGCAATTCCGATTACCGACAATAACAGGAACATGATGATCAACATATTCATAGCCGAGATTGTTAACGAGACTGACGTTATGCTTCACACGATTCGATTGATCGAAATCAAAAATATTATTGTCGTTATAGAAGAGACTACAAAGAGTTTTGAAAATGATTTTGTCAAAATTATGCAATCAGAATTATGCATTAAGATCTGAACTAAGATCGATTGTACTTTTGGGGAACAGAAAGAAACATGGTCTACTAACCATTGGAGGATCACGTCAGAAATTATTATATGGTGTAATGTGAGGAAGATAGATGGAACATCTTGAATCATCTCGAAGTCACTAATGAAAACAACTATACAAACAGCCATCACTTCAATAGAACTTTAGACTTTCAGTATTTCGAAGGACAAGAGGAAAATTTGCCTAACTGCAAATGTTTCGTCAAATTGAAAAGGATAATAAACTAATTATATACATTAAAAAGAAAACTTATACCTACTATCGTTGTAAAATGTTTAAGGAGTTGTAGTTGACAAGAAATTGCTTTTTTAAGAATAATTGTAAGTTGATATCCAACAAAATAATTACTAAAAATGCAAATAACACGGAAATACGAGGTAATTAAAGTTCAGGAAATAATATTAGCATAAGTGGTAACAATATAACTTTTTTCTCTAATTTCAGCATATTACTTCAAAATGATAAATTTAACCACAGCAAAGAAAAAATCTTTCAGAAACTTGTCAAAAATTCCACAGCAAGTTTTGTAAATTTTGAACATAAACTGGATTCCGTTGATATAATAACAGCCCCCTTTAGAAATATTGATAGGATTGAGGAAATTAAATTCTATTAGGATGGAATATTATAATAGTTATTATAATTACTTTGAAGTCTATAACTGTAATACTATATTAGTATATAACCAAATTCGTTGCAGAAATAAAATGAAATTTCTGAAGGAAGAATATTTGTGAATCAATTTTGCAGGAGCTAAATGAGACTGCTATTATATTCTGCAAATCAATGAATAATAAATGTGATGCAAAAACTGTATATATATTTTTTCAAATTTTATTAAATCAACTCTCCTTAATATACGTGGGTTATTTAGGTTTAATATAAATTGAAAAATCCGATATTGACATTAAACTGAGATTTTTGTAAAGGACTCTAAACGGGTTGAAAAGTTCGTAATTATATTTACCTTAAAACTAAAGTTCCTAACGAAATGATTTGGGACAATAAAATTTATCTTACCAAGTAATTTCGGCTAATCCATAATATCCTTTTTTAACTGATTTAATATCTACATATCTGAAGTGCCGCTAAGGAAGCAGTCCACTTTCATAAGGGGGCAAACAGGTCCCAACCCAAATTCCCAAAGGCAAAAAAAAGGAATTAGTTTTGAACTAATTCTATTGAATGCAAGCAGCAGCTTTTGGCAGGAGATCCCACAACAGCTGCTTAGTCAAGTATTGGTCTGACTAAGCTCACGTATAGCTTTTCTGTAACGTAGAACTATGTGCTTTTTTTATTTAACATAGGTTTATCCATTACCTAGTCTCTTTTTGGCACTTCTCATTCCACTGATTATGTGAGCTGTTAATTACGTTCCATTTTCGAGTTTCGACCTTTTTAGCTGTTGTATGCACAAGTGGTGTGAGGGGCGCTCACTTAATTACAACCGGCGTAAGCAAAATTGTTGATGCTTGCCATAGCATTGTTTGTTCTGAGTTAGTATTGATTGTCAAAAGCTGCATTTAGAAAACCAAACAGCTGTAAATTCAAAATAAAATAAATTCCAAGCAAAATTGTTTACTTACAAACAGTTAAAGCAAAACAACAAATGTTGAATTTGTGAATGGTAAGCAAATAAATTCTTCTTTTTTGCTTTTTACTCCAATTATCTAATTAATACTCTCAATTCGTGAAAACTTTCAATGAATTGTGTACCATCAGTCTTTCAACATATCATCATATACTATCACTATCATTGATAAACCGCGAAGAAGCAACGAATAATAAACTCACCACTTTACTGTATCTATTGGCCTTAATGCTAACTGGCCTAATACATTTTGCTAAAGAAAACAAAAAAAATGTAGGTAAAATTTTGTTATTAAATATAAATATAAACACATCAGGCGTAATGGCTCCTTCTCTTATAATAGAAAGGTGTTAGAGGAATATCCACATAGGCGGAACAGAAATCTTGTAACATGTAGAATAGCTCTGCGGGATGCTACAAATCCTCTTATGTTAAATGTGTAATGTAATGATTCTTGACATTTGTCAACTGTCATTCTGTCACATATATATTTCTGTTAAAATTTTGTGTGTCAAAAGAAGTTTTTGAATACGTTTTACCCAAAATTGCTGCGCCCGATGGCATAACAAGAACCTATGTGCTTCCAGTGATCCGTCTTTTACTTTGAAGTTGTTCGGGCTTGGAGGCTATTACTGGCTGGCGGTTTTTACTTAAACGTTACTTTTCGGTTGTTATATCCGAAATAATACAAGAGGTGGAAGAAAAATTTTGCGCAGAATGGATTCGATGGGGCGCTAACGCCAGCACAAAAGAGTGATTCTGTAGGAAATTTGGTATTCTTGATGGTAAGTAACTTCTTGTGCTTTTCTTGGTTTTGTGGCATGTCCAATAAAGTTTGATTGAAATGTTTCTGATGTTTATTGAAGTGATATCTTTTCATAAGTCCGCGCCGAATGAAAAACGTTACATAAACCAAAAAGGCAAGCATGGCGTTAATGGAATGGCATACTTACATACATGTTTTATTTGTAAACTTTCACGAGTTTCTGGTATTCCGACGTGTAATCATAAATTTGGTTATTACAAAAAAGAAGAAATTTGATATTCCTGGTAGTAAGCAACTTCTTACGCTTTTCTTGCTCATGTGACGACTCCAGCCGATCCCATCAAGCACAAATACGATTAATTATTGAAAGATGCATCGGTGTATATAAAGGATAGTATTAAATTTATTTCTCAACAATGCAATTTAAGCTTTTATATTTTTCAAGCTTTGCGAATGCCTTCACAACATTTTCGTGCCCTATAAAGTGCAAAATTCGGAAATTCAAAATTTAACTTCTGCACATCTTCTGCACTTTAAATTCACTGCTCAGAAGAAGTAATACTACCTGATAAACTAAAATGTACCATCAACAAAAAGGACGACAAATTCGATTCTTAGTTCAAACTGAAGTGTGATGTTGTCGATGCGCAATTTCAAATGATAAATTGCAAAATTCAACAACACTATATAAAAACATGCTATGATCAAGAATTGCTTTTCGTCATACTCCTTGAAATTATGTGATGTTATTCGTGGTTCGATCCAATATAGAATCTATCTAAGCGAACACCGGACTTCAGTGTTCATAAAGATGCATGATGTTTGCCAAAAATTGGTAAAATCAAAGATAATAATTTTCAAATGCGCTGTGATTTCTATAGCCTTATGAAGCAGTACTATAAGTGTTAACTCGCAACTTAACTTATCTCATAACTTGTATTCATGTTAGCATTCATAGCAGCCAAGTTACGCCTTATTACTTAGCTTCGCTTATTTCATCTGTAATTATCATTTAATTTTTTTTAATTTACTTAAACTATTTTTGCAATTAACAAATTAAATATTTAAGTTATCTTTTGTTAATTAATTTTGTTAATTAATTTTTAATTTTTAATTTTGTTAATTAAGTTATCTTTTGTTGTTTGTTAATTTAGATTTCTACATTTTACTTCCTTTTTTAATGCTCTAAGCGCATCAACGTTGCTTGTCTATATTGACATTCCTTATAAAATGTGACAACACTCTAATCACCCATTCATTTCTACGTCCTTCAATAACAGTGTTGGATCTATTGCCAATTACAAATACTTCAATAATCTGTTTCTACGTGACGACATTAGTTTTCGTATAGGTCACACTAATTGTCAAAGTATTAGTTTTTCTTTTCACGTATCTAAACTAGACATATATATGTTCTGCATAAATCAGGCTTTAATATTTTTGCTTTCACTGATACCTGGCTAAAATACCATGTTTTCAATAATTCGGTCTTTATTCCAGACTACAGTCAGTGTATGCAGAGATGATCGTACAGTAAATAGGGGTGAAAGCGTCTTCATCTACGTATCCAAGAGTTTAAAGTTTGGGGTAGTTAATACTACAGGGGTGATACTTTTGAAGAAGATTGCGAGACTTTATTTATAGAACTTGCGACGTTCCCATTTATAAGATGCATGGGAGGACTGCTTTCGCCACCTCTGTTACTTGAACGGCGATGTTCCAATCCATAAGGATAACGAAATATCGCTAATTGAATTCTTTCTCACTCTAGTTGAAGCAAAAGCAAATTACTTTAAGATATCAAATAAATAGTTTGAGATAGAATTAAAAGAAAGAAAAATCTTCTTTAAGTCTGTGTGAGCAACATAAGATTGGGTTTCCATTTGTTCGCTCGTATAAAGAAAAAAAATTAATGGCCTGGGCGCAGATTACCTATCTTTTATTAACTCTCGTTCACTTCGAGAACAGATAAAAGTAGCAAGTCATTCCACCACTTAAATGCCAAAATGGTATACTTTCTCTATATAGTGATTAAACACAAGATTTTGGAGAAAGATTTCCAGAAAATCGTAAAGTCCCTTGTAGCGTGACATCTTCTGCGTGAGAGCGTTTTGTTGATTTTGCAGTAGGCAAACTGGACTTAATTTCAGTCCGTGTCTCAGATGGACACTGTAATGTCGTTTTTAAATGTTTGATGCGTGAAACCTTTGCAAGAAACTCTCTAGTTATGGGCAACTTCAAAAATATAACATTAAAAAATATTTCACTCGAAGGAAACCGATTTTTTACTTGCATAATAAACTTACGCATCAATATTCAATATTTTCCAAACATTCGACAAAAGCAAATCACCAAATGATATCAACCGTTATTAGTCTCTTGAGCTTCGCAGTTTTTGTTTTGATAGGGTTATTGAAAGCGAATTTATAAAAAACAATTTTTGAGAAAAATGTTATTCCAAATGAATAGTTTGGTTTCAAAAGTCGACATAGTAGATCGCACCAGATTGTATGCATATGCTGCCATGTTGAAGAGATGTTTGAGCCTAACAAGCCACTGGATCCGTTTTTTTTGACGCTGAAAAAGCCTTTGATTCTGTACGGCATAATGAGCTTTAAAATGTGTAACGTCCGCGAACAAATGTAGGGTAGGACTTCTGTCGGTCTTCTTTGACCAGAAATGTCGTAATAACGGCATGCCGTTATTCGATATCGCATGATCACAAGAATAGTGGCTTGCCGCTATGAATGTAAAGAGAAAAAGTTTTTGATGTTGGCAGATTTTATTTTTGGCTGTTGAGCTAAGAAGAAAGTTAAGAAAGTTAAGCAGAGAAGGCTGCTGATAATTTGTTCGTCTCAGAAATTAAAGAAATCAGTTTATGTGGTATTTTGTAATAAAAGAAGAAAAAAATTAAATTAAAACAAAATCAAAAATTCCTTTAATGTTGTAAAAAGACAAAAATAACTGCGAAGAACAAAAAAAAAAAAAAAGAAGGAAATACAAAAGAATATATTAAAGAGAAAAATAGAGACCAACGATTTGGTTTTTGTTTGGAAGGTTTATTTCTGATCGAGATAATATACCGATACAAATTTGTTTAATGTGTTATTAAGTTAAGCGTTTTTACCCAGCATATTACTGCTTTTGCTTATTTGATCAAGAAAATGTTGAGTCGAGAGCTAAATGAATAAATGGATAGTTAAACCTAAATAAAGGAGTAATAAAGCAAAAAGCAAAGTTTTCGAGTTCTTGTCTTTTATGCAAATGGTGATATATTCGAAAGGCGGTAAAAGGTGAAAAATTTAAAGAAAAAAGTAATGTAAGAAATCAGTTGATCGTGGACCTTGCAATAGAAATTAAATGCAAGATCAAAAATTCCTCATATATTGCAAAACAAAAAAGGATAATCATGAAGTGCAAAAATATAAGTTAATTGGAAAATAAAAGAAGTGTTTTCTTGGTAAATTAATAAAAACGTGGTGGAACGTGTAAATATGAATAAAGTTTATAACAAAATCATAAAATAAAGTATGTACAAAAATAAAAATCAGATCAAAAATAAACAAGGGTAAAGCATGTAAAACATTGGAAGAATTGCATTAGATAAAATATTAGAACGTATACATTTAAATTCATATAACAGTAAAAGTGAAACTTACCTAAAGTATAATTGCAAATTCTTTCAATATCACCCATCAAAAAAAAAAAAAAAGAACCGTTAATCCCAAAGTCGGCCTGGGCTGTACAAGCAAACATAATGTATATTGGAAGATTTTGGTTGGAAAAAAAAAGAAACGAAAGTTGCCTTTGATAGAATACGAAGAAAAGAAAAAACAACTATCCTCTTTTATTTACCAACTGTAAATACAAGAAGACATATTAAACACTTTCACACAGGCACCTTTTATAGGAGTAAAGCAATTGAGTGAGTTAATTAAGATATATTTGCCTCATAAGCGTGCATAGGGGTAAGTTTGTATATGGTTAGGTACGACCGTGAAATGTCCTTGAGTGACACCGTTCGCCGCAAATTAAAAGAGTTGACACAAAAAATCACATAGAACCAATTGCGGTATTAATATTTGGCGGGCAGCAGGTACCTGCATTAGCATTTGGTAAACAAACTTACAATAGTGTAAGTTCAAAGTCAAATATAGACAAATAAAAGAATTAAAACTACGAGCAATGCATGGATTCTTTATCAGAAAATAATCTACTTAAACCTGCTGCGCTACAACCGGCTGGACATATATCAATCTACGATCCGTTCCGCATTATTATTATTCCATCAAAATCAACCCGTGTTTAACAACAACAACCCTTTACACCATCCATAAACAAGCGAGGGCAACAACACTTTGCTGTGAACAGGAGCCAATATCCGTGGACACCTGTCGTCAGTTCAAGTTTAGCAATAACACAGGATAGTAAGAATGTGCCGTGGGTAAGGAAGGAAGCAGTGGCGTCGAGGCTGTTCGTGTCATTAACGTATGTATGAATGAAATTTTTATTCACAAGTCGAGCATTAACCAGGGTATAAATAAAGCAATTCCTAATAAAATATTTGCATACGTTTTTTTAGCCATAAAATCATTGAAAACACAAAGTTAAGCAAACGAAGAGAATAAGGAAAAGTTTAGGCAATAATGAAAAGAAATTTTTAGTAAATAAATAATGTAACTAGTTAAGACGACAAAGAGCATAAAAATTCGAATTAAAAGTGCTTGGCTAAAAATGCTTGACTAAGCGGAAATACCCTATCGCTGAAGCGGAATATGGGTGGTGTACGCGCGAGTGAGGTAGTAGGACTGGGAACTGTTACTGACGGACTAAGAAGGAACTAACGAACGGCGGACGGTACAGACAGCAGACCTTACAAACGCACTTACACTGTGTGAACTCATTAAAGGATGGATTGGACTTTTCTTTTTTTTTATACCTTATCTCGAGTTCAAATCTTTTTTTTTTGTTTTCAATTTTAATTTTTTTTCTATGTCTTGCAGCACAGCATATTTTGGATATTTTGTAAACGCTCTGCCGCAATAGGAGCTATGCCCGTGACAAATGATATCTGTTGATTTTCCGCTTCTTAAAGTTACCCTGAACACTTGTGTTTGAGAGATATTTCTACATTTCCGATCTACATTTGATGACTATCACGTTGCTTTGTCGATGATACCGGTGTATACTTGTGACATGACCTTGGCTGTGAAATAGTTAACAAGATGCCAAGTGCGATTCTAATCTATCTAAATTAATGAAAAATGAAGTTAAATGCAGATAAGACGTAAGGCATCTTTTTACTCGAAAAAGCAACCCTCCCCTCCTAGATTCATTTGGTTCGATAATTCGACGTCGTGAAATTTCTTTTTCTGGCCACGTAAAGTACTCGGGAATTATATTAGGCAAAAAGTAGATCTTCCGTAATCATGTTCGCCATGTAAAAAACAAACGCAACATTGCCATAAAAACGCTCTATCCATTAAATAACAGGAATTCTAAAATAAGTAGTGTAAATAAAATTCTGTAACATAAAATGGGTTTTTCAGCTGTGTTCTAACCTAAATCAAAAATTTGTAAGCATGCCAAAATAAATAATTGAAAATGACGCTTAACTTACCTAGATATTCTTCTACCAAAAAGCTGCACAAAATATCCAAAAAATATTAAATTATAAAGGAATACATATATACTAAAATGTCGATTATCGGAAAATATACCCATAATTTAACTTTTTGTAAACCTTAATACATAACTTAGTTTCTAAGTCAAGCTGAGAATTTTGGATACAATTGTGCAAATAACATTTCATATTAAATAGGCATCTGAATATTCTGAGCAACAATAAGGTTTTCCAGCTAAAACTGAAAAATACTGAAGTAAAAATGGTGAATTTACTCCAATAAATAATACTATAAATTGCCTCTTTAAAACAGAAGAATTTATCTCTCAAACAATAAATAAATGACATGAATGAATAATTACTCCTATAATTGCAAACACTGCTCCTATTGATAAAATCCAACGAAAATGAGCTACAATTATAAAATAATATCAATAGAAGAATTTTAAATAATAAAACAAAATCCAAGAATTCATAAAATTGCCCGTAATTTGCGTGCCATTGTAATCACCAAAAAACTTTACTTGCTGTTGTAACTGCAATGATTATTGATGCAGGAATAAAATAAGGTAGAGGGTTTATCATCTATTCCAACAATAAATACATGAGCTGAAACAGTAAAACCCAGCAGACCAAAGTGTGTGTACAGTGTACCATTATCTCTAATGTACTAAAAATTTCCCTTTTCGAATACTGACTAATAATGTGAGAAATTGTTCCAAATGCAAGAAAAATTTGAATATATGTGATATCAAGTCTGTAGTAATCCCCTCTATCTGTTTAACTATCGAATCATTAGCATTATTATTTTTAGGGCTACTCTTAAGTGCCACTTGAAGAGGATAGTAGGTGTTATGAGACGGACGCATGTGCCATTGCTGAGCTAGATAGTTCGTGAGATATGAAGGGTTTCAAATTTTACAGTTAGTTACAGTTAAAAGAAATTCATGTGTTTTACCCTTATGGGAATAAACGGACGGACGAAACCCGCTCACAGAATGGGTAGATCATAAGCCCTAGCCATTCTATACAGTATCCTACCTATGGTCTCCTTCGGCCCTCGACTTCTAATGGGAGATACCGAAGTTGGATCCCACGACCCCCTAACCTGCTTTTCTCTCACACAAAAAAAAAAAACTTTAACACATTTCTACATATATTTTTTCATTCTTTTTAGTTCATATTACTTTCAATAGCAAAAATTATACCAATTTCTTTGCATTAACTAAAAGGGGAGGGATTAAGTAAGTAATTTGTGTGTATATTTGTATGATTGCTTAAATTATTTTAGGTATAAAACAAATTATATATATATTTTATATACGTAAAATAAATACTGTGAAGAACCTTATTTGCCGACTGCTGAGATGATGATATTGATATTAGGCTGATGAAGTTAATAATGAAGTTGATGACGTAACGAAAACTGGAACTAAGTAGCGTTGTTATATACAACAAAGATTATCCACACACATTCACGGTTTTGTTATAGTTCGGACATAATATTAATTTATATGTAATTGTGCGTAGACGTAAACAGTTGTAGTTCAAACGCAGATTAGCGTCCGTATTTTAGCTCACTGTGTTTGATATTTAATAGTAAAAATCTTCAAGTGAATTCATTTCCGGTGTATATGGAATCATTCATGGTATAATTCATATTCGGTATATACGTATGTATATATATGTATATATATACTATTAATTTTGTTTCATATATATATATTAATTTGTTTTTATATTTTATTAAAGTCATACACTGCTCATCACTACATAAGACACCAGCACACATATCGCATCACTATCTTTATTTGCATGTTTGCAAGTAGCTGTCGCTGTTCTTTCTTTTGTCGTTCTTGTATGAAAGTAGTTTTAATGAAGTTCAAAAAACTGTTGTTCTATCACAAATTACGACAGATTTATTTGTCATGATTTGCTTTTTATTTTTCCTTTTGTAAAGTTCTGATTTTTTTCTGGTGTTCGCACTGTTTTCTTTACTTTGTCCGAAGTCTTATTTAGTTTTTAATTCATTTATTTACAGTCTTTTTGATTTATTTAACAATTTCATCGATATCAAATGTTCGTAACAAGTATCATAGTCATACATTTTTCTGCTACATTTTTCTGCGTGACTGCATTTTTTCTTTTCAATAGACCAAGTCATCACGAATAATTAAATATGGCGTCAACCACAAGTACAAAAGTTTCCAAATGTTTTCGTTCTTTTTTTTCCTTTTATGTTGAAATCCATTGATCTTCTCGAAACTTTTATGGTGAAATACAACTCAAACATTGTAATGTGTGGTTTTAGCATAACTATTTTTGTTTGCTAAGGACGCACACTTGCATTACTTAGATTGTTAAGCTCCGGTTTTTCGGAAGGGACAATGAAGCGGAGCGATAGATAACAGAGGCTTAGTTTTTTTGGTCCTGTGATGGCTAAAAGAACAGTGAAATTGTACGAAAATATGTAAAAGTTTATGTGAATTTGTTCATAAAATAAATGCTTTAAAACGAATTTTTTTTTTTTGTGAAGCAATGGAAATTAAATATTTTTAACATAAAGCAAAGACTTACTGAGCAGATAAGAAGAAAGTGCTGTGGTGAATATACGTTTGATGTGTGCACATTGTTACAAAGTTGAGGTTTTGGAAAAAATTTGTGTAACATTAATATAATTAATTTCGTAATATTAAAACGCTATAGTTACAATCACACAATGAATCCGGAGGGTGTTGCTCCATAGATATATATATCGATTCCTTGAATTCATTCACTTGAAATTCTTATTTAAAACTATACATTTCAAAGTGAATGAGAGAATAATGCCTTGAAACTGAAAAGTACCAAAACAAAGAAGAGGTGCGAGAAAGTTTTTTTTTGCAAAATAGTCGGAATTTGATAATACATGAACAGACGATAACAACAACTAATCAATGAACTATATAAGTTGATCAGTCGTAATAGATTGCTAAAAACGAAATAAAATTCTTTCTCAGATAAACCCACCGGTACTTTATAACGCTTCCACAAATAAAAAAATAAAATTATCTGCCATAAATTCGATGAAATTTGGCAAAGGTTACCAGCAGCAAACTAAATTAAATATCTCTTATCGAGTAAACGAATCCTTAGTGGAAACATTTTCTCATTATTATTGCATACTTTGAATTTATTTAAAATTGCATTTGCTAGAAGTGATGCCATATGATTGAAGAACGCTTATTTCTTGATGAGTTGTGCTGCTAAATTTATACCGATTGATTATGATCTTTCTTTTTTATTACGTGAATCGTGGCCCGATGCTCCTTATGATTTCTAATTAGAAACTAGCAAAGCTTAATAAAAACACGGAAGTGTGGCCATCCACATTTGTATTAATTGTATTCATATTAAACAATTATAACAATTTACTCTTAATATACATAAAAGTTTATATTCTTATACATATTTACTTACATATATAGTTAATCCATATCTACATACATACATATGTACAATTAAATAAATTAAACGATAATACATTTTTTTAAAATAAATTCTGTCATGTAAATTCTGCATTTTAATAAAATAAATTCCGTATAAAATGTAAAAGAATAAAATGAAGTAAGCATATTTCTAATATATAGGACAGAAAAGTAGCTTAGAGGGGTGTTCGGTTCCAACTTCGGGATCACCCATAGACATCATGACCCGAAGGACACCATAAGCAAGATGGATATAGAAAAGCACAGGCGCACAACGGATGCCCGTTCTGTAGGTTAAGTTACGTCCGTCCGTGTTTTCGTTAAAGGGTAAGTACTTTCTACTCTTGGTGGTCACAGTCTGAAGAGTGCCAATGGGTCAAAAATATAGAACCCCTCCCTCATCTCATGAACTAGCTAGCTCAATTATGGCACGTGTGGTTGCCCTCAATGTTGTGTAGATAATGGTTTACACTTTAGAGGACTGGCAGGACGCATCAAATGATTTATTTATGTATTTAACGTCATAAATAAGAATACAAAACAATTAATTTCGGTATTGTTGTGATAAATAACAATAATAAGTGACTATTTACAACAAAGGTTTGAATCGCCAGAAAAATCCTAAAAATGATGAAAACCCAAATAGAGATAATATATTGAATAAAAATAGCATCAATTATATATTTTTTGGGTTCATAAATGAAGGAAATAGCTGATTTACATGGGATATTTGAAAACTATTAAACATAGCAAAATATAAAAGAAATAAATAAAA
>CCAG010022485.1:0-12231 GCA_001077435.1 Glossina morsitans morsitans
TCTCTACACCTTGTTCATCATAAGCATTCTCAAGGGAAAGCATAGGTTCTTGATATTCCACCTTAGAAAACCTCTCATCAGGTGGACCACCAACACTATCTTGTGTTGCATAAGCTTCTGGAAGTTGTGCCTCTATTTCAGCTAACTTTTTCTTCAGTTCATCATATTCAGCATCACTTATTTCTGGCTTATTTTTTTGGTGATACAAAACATTATGATAATTTATTTGATCTTGCAGTTTTTCTCTCATCTTTTTTAAGGTAGTCATGATACCAATATAATGCTACATTAGCCTTTGTCGTCAAGTTGTGAATTTTCTTGAATTTATCATATGGTCTTAATCCATCAAATATCAAAGGTGCCACAATGCTATAGCCATGCTTATTCTTCTCTTGCTCAATTGTATTAGCAGATCTCACTTGCTTTAGCCATATGTTTATATAAAATTAAAATAAATTAGAGTAAACAATATTGCTATTTAAATGCTAACAAGATTCGCTCCAAGCCCAACTGGCTACCTCCACGTAGGAAACATACGAACTGCTTTGGTTTGTTGGATGTACACACGTAATCAAAATGGAAAATTTTTACTCCGTTTTGATGATACTGACCTTCAGCGTTCAGATGTCAAATATATAAATGATATCATAGAAGACCTAAAATGGATTGGCATAGATTGGGATGCAAGTTTCAAGCAATCAGAGCGCTTTGAGCGTTATAACGAGGTGTTTTTGCAGTTAATAAAAGAAGGGCATATTTATGCATGCTATGAAACAAGAGAAGAGTTAGACATTAAACGAAAATTGCAGTTAAAACAAGGACTTCTCCCTGTATATGACAGAAGCGCGTTACTTCTAACTGAGCAAGAGAAAATTAGTTATGAGCAAGAAGGAAGAAGACCACATTTTAGATTTAAGTTGGATAGAAATGAAGTTGTTAAATGGAATGATGAAGTTAAAGGTGAAATAAATATTGCAACCAGTAGCATAAGTGACCCTCTGGTAAAAAGAGAAGATGGAATTTACACATACATGTTACCTTCTGTTATTGATGATGTTGACTTTAATGTAACCCATGTTGTACGCGGGGAAGATCATGTAACTAATACCGCAGTTCAGCTCCAAATGATTAAAGCATTGAAAGCAAAAATCCCTACATTTGCTCACCTTTCTCTGCTACATTTTGATGATAGCAAAATATCCAAGCGAACCGGCATGCTGGACATTAAATCTATAAAAGAAGATGAAATTGAACCGATGGCACTAGTTAGTTATTTAGTGAAGCTCGGAACATCCAATCCAATTGAAGCTTGCGCCTGTATGCAATCTTTGATTGATTCATTTGACATTAAAAAATTTAGCTCAACATGTACGCAATTTAGCTTGAGCCAAGCATACAAGCTAAATTGCAAAGTGCTGCAACAAATGCCATTTGAAATTATACAAGAACGTTTAAATCAAATTGGAGTGGACTCCTCAGTGTTTTGGTATTTTATAAAGAACAATATAGAAAGGTTTTCTGAGGTGGCCAAGTGGTGGAAAATATGCAAATCCGATATAGAGCCTGTGATTCTTGATATAGCTTATAAAAATTGCGCTCAATGCATTGCCCCAAGGTGATTGTAATGAAAACACGTTGTCAGAATGGCGACAAAACTATTCGACAAACAGTGGATATACAGGCAAAAAACCTATTTACACAGTTGCGTTCAGCTTTAACAGGAACAGAAACAGGACCAGAGCTCGCCAAACTATTAATTTTTATCGGCAAAAAAATATCATTGCAAGGTTAAAAGAAAAGTGAAAACTAAAGAATTATAGCTAATGGAATCCCTACGTCATACCGCGATTCATTCGCGGTATCCCTTAGCCGCTAACAAGCAGCGGGATGACGGTTGTCGTTTAGCCATAAACATTAAGAAATTTACCAAATGAAAAAAAGGCAAAAGAATCCCCGTGGTTATTATCCGCTTTAAAATATTGGCGTTTTTATGTTCTAAACGCTTGACAAGCGAGATTCAGCCGCTTTTAATTGCAACTAACTTACGCTGCAAATGTTTAAGAAATTTACTAAGCAGAAAAAAAGACAAAGAATCCCCGAGTTAGCTAGTCTTTTACTATCTTTGTCGAGTATTGGTATTTTTTGATGTCTTGTAACGCTTTATAAGCTTTCAGACTCCTCACAAGGAACACAGACCTCCACAGTCTGACAGCAGAATGCCTACTGTCAAATCAGGCGCTATAAGTGTTTGGTATTCAGAAAGCAAGACAGAGTGGCATAGACTTATTAGTTTACTACAAGTCTCTTTTCGCGTATAAACCTTCAGAAGATTCTAACAGAGGATTGTGTTGTTAACAAAGAGCAGAGTAAAAAGGTAAAAAGTATCTAGTCTATGCCTATCAGATTTTGTCCTACCTTAAGTTCGATGATCATACATATACTCACCTTTCAGTGCGTTCTGAAGATCAAAAGTCGTTTTATATTTATCCGTTTGGTATGCGTTTTGATGAAGTAGATGAACGTTCGTTAATGAAAGTATCTTTTGATGGAGATGTAATTGAAGGCAAAGAATATCAATATAATAGAACTGGCTATATAATTCATGGTTTTGTTTATCAAGCAAGGAAAGATATTCAAATATGATTTCATTGTTTAGGTAGTAAGCAACTATTGCAAGCAGTATAGAAAAAAGTATTGCAAACTTGTGCATTGAAAATAAAACTTCAAAGTAACATTATACAATAATTTTGCTGTTTTGGAATCAGATTGATAGACAAAATAACTTTACAGATTAGGGAAAGATAAGAGGATATGTTTATTCGGAGACAGTGTAAGATTTCTTAATTTAAATTTAGGTGCACTTAGCCCATTCTGGTGATAACAAATTGGAATAGATAAGATATGATAACTAACTCTTCTGCGAGTATATAGTTTTGCCGGACACAACAGTACGTACTACGTGTCCTTTTACTTTGCGACCATCGAAAGGAGAATTCTTTGATTTACTAGCAAAGTTGTCAGTTTTAATTTCCCATTCATGATCGAGGTCAACTAAAATTAAGTCTGCAGCAAGGTTTTTTTGTATACGATCACGTGGTATGTGTATTATATCTGCAGGCTTATATGTCAACTTTGCAAGCACATCAAGTAGACCCATTTGCCCACTGTGATAGAGTTCAAGTGAAAGGGGCAGCATTGTTTCAAGACCAACAATACCAAATGCAGCATTTTCAAGTGGTAGATCTTTAGAACTACGATCATGCGGAGCGTGATCAGTTGTAATGCAATCAATCACACCTGTCTTTAAACCTTCAACCATAGCTAAACGATCTTCCTCAGTGCGAAGCGGCGGATTAATTTTTGCAATTGCTCCATGTTGTTTTACTATATCTTCAGTCAAAGTGAAGTAATGAGGGGTTACTTCGCACGTAACATTTAATCTCAAATCTTTTGCACGTTTAATAGCATCAAGTGAATCTTTTGAAGAGACATGTAGATGCTGGAACAGTGTTTGGCTGACAAACTACAGTTGTAACTCCCCCCCCAGCAGCAGATTTGCTGCCTGTATATATAGTTTCTTTATGTTCCTGGCCTGGTTCACGAAAATGTACGTGAATGTCAATAAGGCCTGGCATTAGAACAAGCCCTTTACAGTCTATTGTTTTATCAACCCCACTTGTTGAAAATAATGATTCACCAAAGTCAACAATTTTATCCCCTTCAGTCAATAATGAACCTTTTATATCAAGTTTAGTTTCCGGGTCGATAATACGAGCATTAGTATACGCAATTTTATAGCCTTCCTTTTGCCCTGTTTGCAACAAATCCCAAGTTTGAGTATCGATTATAAAATAAATTTAAAGTTTTTTTAATAAAACACAACCAAATTAAAACACAGACTAAGAGCTGTCTTGAATTAAAGTGCTTTCATTACCCTAAAGATTTGGTTCTTATAACCTAGTTAGCTCAGTTTTAACGTTAATGTGTGAAACTCTGGGTTCTGTTGAAGGATTTTCCAGCTGAATATCTAGCTCATTGTGTATGTTCGATAAACAAATTAAAGCTGGATCAAAAATTTCATCACACTGCTTTGCTTCATGTATATCATCAATTATTTCCTCGAATTCTTCCACATCATCAATTTCTTGCGGCGCACTTTTTAATATCGCTTTTATTTGGTTTAAGTTTTGACGAATTTTCTCCTGATATCCAACAATTCTCTCTTGATATATATCAATCATTTTTTGACATGCGTTGCCTCTAAATGGATGTTCTTTTTTCTCTTTTATGTAAGAATTTTGAAAGTCTTTACAGTTAAGGATTGCTTCTCAGGAAAAGAGAAAGCAGGGCTATACGGCCAGTAGAATAAGGGCAGTGTGTTCTTTTCTCATCATCTAAGTAGCCATAAAGCGTCATTCCGGTGACCATAGGGTGTCATTCCAGTGCTTGACACTGGAATCCAGGAAATTTTGCTTGTAAGTAAGCAAACTGATTTGGTGAGCATAAAAAGTGGCTGATCTTATGCTGAATAAACGCTTTTGATGAAGTTGCATGGAAAGCTGGATCCCAGTGTCTGGGCACTGGGATGACATCCTTCTTGGTGGAGTGTCCTCAAATCACAATGTTCGTACAGTTGTGTGTCACGCACTGGGATGACAGGACAGAGGACACCATATGTTTATTTGATCGACAAATAAACACTAACAGACAAGAATACACCACAGTTAACTGTGGTGTATACTGGCTGGTTAGAAAGAAAACTTCACGCCAGTAAGAAGGAGAATTCCTTGGTTAGAAGGTACATCAGCATCAGACTCATCTTTCAGCTTACCTGTTTCGTTAGTCATAAAATAATGGAGAGCTGCGTAAGAAACAAATTTGTTCTTACTGCATGCAGGAGACAGATCATATTGAACGCCAAGTGCACCATCATGAAGCATATTTTTGTCATTCATTCTGCTGCCAAAATACGTCAAACTTGTGTAGATATTCTCATGTTGATACCCAGCTCCTACAGTCCAATACATGGTATCTATACTATCTTTACCAAATTGAGCTTTCAGCCCTTCCACTCTTTTGCCAACAGTAGCATCTTTACTATCAATTTCCGTACAGGTATCACCAATTAATTTTTTAATACCCTTCGGTTGACCAGATTTGCCCAAGTATGCAAAAGAGGAAGCAAACTTTACGCCTTGATCTTCATTAATCTTATAATCAGCGCTTACACCAAAATTAACACCCATCAGATCATTATACTCCATAAATTCCTTATAAAGATGCTTATCTTTACTTGGTTGCTTTGGAAAGCCATATTCACCAACTGCAGAAGTTTTAACTTTTATGTTATGTTTATCAAAGTCATATTCATACGATGCACCAGCACTTACTATGTGCTCATAGTCTGGGCCGACATGCTTTATCGTTTCCTTATGTTCTATCTTACCGCCTTTATCTTCTGAAACTGTTTCTTTTACAGTAAACAAACCACTATCATAACGAGGTGAGTAGCTGATACCAAATCTTGCGCCCATATAATTTGGTGAGTAGTAAGCAACTCTAAATGGCAGTGTAGTCATAACGCCTTTGTTATATTTTCCTGCCATACGGAAAGAGAATTTTTCACTTTCACTCGAAAAACTTTCAGTGAAAAGACGTGGTGTTACATAAAATGGAAAGCTAGCAGCACTTCCTTCTAAGTTCACTTTTCTGAACCAGTCACTATCTGCAGCTCCGTCAACAGTCGCAATTCTTGTTGCATCAAGCCTCATCAGAGCCTCAGGACCAAATTGGTAACTAAGCTTCACGTCACCATATTTTGAGTTAACAAACACATGCGCACTTCTGCCTTTTGCAGCATAAACACCCTGTGAAGCTCCCTTACCTTCGATCACTGGAACATGAAACTGCACGTCAGCACCATAAAGAAGACCTATCTTCATTCTATTTTCTGCTCTGAGGTGCAATATTGCATCAGCAATCATACCCATATCGTTGCAGTAATCACCAATATTTCCTATTCCTTAATAGAGTATTGGATTTGCTCCTTTGTTATATCTGGAGTGGCATTATAATACTCTGTAGATCTGTTTGGCATAACGTTATAACGTTTATAATTTGCGCCACTTGGTCCAGCTTTGCCATAACCTTGAGCATCAACAACACCACCAAAAGTTATTCTTAAATTACTTTGCTCTTGATTGGTATCGATAATATCAACTCCACCAACTGAAACAACAGGACTTGCCTTACCTTTTTCCTCTGTATTTTTGTTAACAACTTTTATATCCTTCTTTACATCTTTAGCTTCAACTTTAGCATTCTTAGTTTTAGAATGCTTAGTTTTTGAAACTTTACCTTTTTCTATATTAGAATTCTTAGCGTTTAGAGCTTTCGCTTTTGAATCCTCTATAAGCTTTGCTTTTTTCTCATTTGCTACCCTGATCTCCTCTTTTTTCTTAAGCTCTTCAGCTTTTTTTCTTGGATCAGCATTACATATTCTGTCCATCTTTTCTTTCAGTTTTTTATTTGATGTTTAATAACTTCTGTTTTTCCAGAAGTTTTTGTGCTCTCTTGCTTTTTTATTTCCTTCATACTCTCATCAGGAAAGTCAGCTGCAAAACTGCTGAAAGAACATAAAGTTAATAAAGAAACTAGAGCAGTTCTAGTATACATAGACTTTTTCATGAAGTGCCCCCAAAAAATTTCGAAATCATATCTTAAATGTAAATAGTATAAAAATGTTGAAAATTCAACTTAAAGCAACCTTATAACGAAAATAAAAGTAAAATGCAATACCTTAAAAGCAACTCTCTTAATATGCTCAACGTGTATATTAACCAAAATTTAGTACCCTTTTTCTGGGAGGCATATTGGCAGATCCTTGCCAATCCTGCCACGAGCTCCTATGTTTTTCAGGATTTGTTGCCCTAGTATTGTAATAACTTTATCATCCGCAAATGCTTGTTCATATACATCGTAAATGGCATGATCTGCACTATTAGTGTATCGTTTGCACAGGTATTCAATGACAGATGTGTGTTCCTGGCTTATCGCTAGTTTCTAATAAAGTAACAAACTCTTTTTTAATAACTCTTCTGTTGAGGCTTTTTTAGTTAGCTTATTAATATATCTTTCAAATGCACCCAGCACTATCGTGATGAATTCTTCATTTTTGATCAGAGACGCTGTTTCAAGCACACCATACAAAGAATCAGGATTACTTGTTTTTAACACTTGTCCAAAATCTCTTAAAACGTATTCGACAAAAACTGCATTTAATAATTCTTTCTCTTTTCTTAATGCTATAACTGAGAAAAAACCAATCTCATTAGGTTCGACAAGTTGTATAGTTTGATCTTTTAATCTTCCATAAACTCCATCGGTACCATGGAATTTTTCTATAAAAGCTTCAATATATTTTTGATCACCAACAAGGAGATGTAAAAGACTTAAATTTCCTTCAGCAAAAAGAAAATCCTGATATTGCTTTACTTAGCTTGTTCACTAGCTGCAATTGCCAATAGGACCAATTCTTTTACTGAATAATCATACTTGAAACCCTCTTGATCAAATTTATATTGTGATAGTACATTTGAATATATATGTTGATGGTTGCTTCCGTTTTGTAACTCCAAATTAAGTTGATTTGAACAGAAATCTTTGAGATTTTCATTATCCAGCGTAATAGACCTGCCTTCATAATCTTCAATATTTTGTACAACCTTGTCTAATTCTTCACAATTATCTTCTTGTATAGCTTGATTTAAGATATTTATAATCTCAGCAAAAGTTAAGTTTTAGGAATGATACCATATGAATCTTTTAACTCTACAGTAAACGACCTATCACAACCATCAGGAAAGTTTGCAAGTATTGCATTCTCTAAACTTAGATCTTCAGGGGGTGTGCTACATGGAGTAGCTGGTATCTCTTGACTTTCGCTATCTAAAACTTCAAACTCTTCTTCAATACCTGAATTTTCAGAATCTGGTTTTTCAAAACCATGCCAACTTTTGATTAATCTTTCAGAATTTCATTGGCCCTGTGAAGTCGTATCTTGTGATAGAAAGTCTCTAAAATTGGAACCAAACATGTTTTACCTCCTAACTAGCAGCTAAGCTAAGTATAGCATTAAACAGAAATCTTGCCAAGCAAATTATTCAGTCTCTTAGCAAAGCTGCACCGCTAGGCATACGGGACTATCAATTTTTTGGAAATTTTTACGCTTTTTACTAAATCTCCAAGCACTGTGGTAAAATATTGCAATATAGTTTCCTCAGTTTTTTCTTCATTCGATTTGTTTTCTTCATTTTTCTTATCTTCTTCTGAAGAGAATTTTTCCAAATCAACATCAGCGCGAGTCGCAGACTTAAACTTTTGATCTTTATATTCATGAATTACACTAGTCCAGAAATCATCCACTGGATCAACAAACAGAAGAACCTCCAGCCCTTTACTGACGAACCCCTCAAGTTGCGGACTGTTTTTCACTGAATCGAGGCTATTTCCGGTGAGATAATAGATATGTTTCTGCTCAGGCTTCATTCTGCTTATATAGTCATCAATGCTGACTAATTTCTCATCACCAGTACTATGAAATCTGCAAATTGAGAGTAGTGCTTCTCTCTCATCAGTTAGCATAGCTTCACAAAGACCTTCCTTTAAAACTGCACCAAACTTGGTCCAGAATTTTGTATATTCCTCTAAATTCTCTTTTGCTTTTTTACCGAGCTCTGATATCACACGCTTAGTGAGAGATTTTCTGATCTGCTCAACAGCACGATTATTCTGCAGCGTTTCTCTGCTGATATTAAGAGGCAAGTCCGGTGAATCAACCACGCCTTTCAGAAAACGCAAGTATTGTGGTATAATCTGTACGTTATCTTCAGTGATAAATACTTTATTTACATATAACTTCACAGAGCAACGTCTATCTGGATGGAATAAATCAAAAGGTTTTATAGAAGGAACATAAAGCAAATTTGTATATTCTATTGCACCTTCATTTTTATTATGCAATATCATCCAGGGCTCCCCGCCAACGTGAGCAACACTGCGGAAAAAATCGTTCTGCTCCTCTTGAGTAACGTCATTTTTTGGCTTAGTCCAAATTGCAGCCTTACTGTTTAACTTTTCACTTTTTCCTTCTTCGTCTATAAATTCAACAGGAAAATTTATGTGATCAGAGTAAGTAGTGACAATATATTCAACACGAAATTTATCTAAAAACTCGTTTTCTTCAGGATGCAATCCAGGGCTCCCCGCCAACGTGAGCAACACTGCGGAAAAAATCGTTCTGATTGAATATTCCCCATCTCCTTTGGATTGCCAGATCCAAGACTCCTCTTCTCCAGCTTTTCTCGATTCTACTATTACTTCTGATGCAACCATAAAGCTTGAGTAAAAACCAACACCAAACTTCCCAATCAGCTCCACAGTTTGGCTTGAATCCTTGCTATTCTTAATCGCATCCAAGAACTTCTGCGTACCAGAGCCTGCAATTGTACCAAGATTGTCTATTAAATCCTGTCTATTCATTCCAATGTCATTATCAGTGATATATAGCTCGTTCTTATCTTTATTGGACCTGATCTCGCAGGTAATCAAAGGCAAGCTCGTTATTTGTGGAATACACGATATCTGCACTGTAAGCCTGTTTCCTCTCTTCGTCTGTCAAGTTATTCGTAATAAACGCAACAGAAACCCCAAGAGAATTATATAATTTGCTCATCCACTCTGTATCTCGTTTTGCAAGATAATCGTTAACAGTTACGACGTGCACGCCTTTCCCTTCTAAGGAATTTAGATATGCTGCTAAAGTTGCAACGAGTGTCTTTCCCTCTCCTGTTTTCATTTCTGATATCATGCCATTGTAGAGCACCATTCCACCAATCAGTTGAACATCAAAGTGCCTCATGTTAAGAAACCTTCGAGAGGCTTCACGCACAACTGCAAATGCAGGTACGAGAAGATCATTTAACGTTTTTCCATTTTTCAATTCTCGATTGAATTCTTCAGTTTTACCTGCAAGCTCCTCATCAGATAAGCTCTGCATTTCTGTTTCTAATGCATTTATTTGCTGAACAATTTTCCTAAAGGATTTTATTATCTTCTTGTTTGTTGATCCAAATATCTTTCTTATAAAAAAGAATGACAACGTAAAAATAAAAAATATAAGAATGGCTGTCAAAATTAGCGGAGAATCTAGCATAAACTTAGGTAAAGTCTTATTTAATATGAGATTATATTACTAAATGCAGCCTACAGCAATGACATATTAGATTCGGGGAATCTTTATGCTTAAGGCAGCAAACAAAATTGACCCTGTTCGGCACTGTTATTACAATGTTAAAGAATCTGTTGCATTATCTTAGGCACTTGGTGACTTTAATTTTTTATAGAAAGAAGTTATTCGTAGATTTAGTAGGGTATGAATGTAGAAAACAAACAGTCTGAAGTACTCAGTAATCGTACATTTAAGAAGAGAGATGGCACATCAACAGGTGATCATGGTCGCAAGTATGAAGTAAAATTATTAATGCTGTATCTACTTCATGGGTTAAGTAGTAAAATTGACTTTTGGTTAGCATCAAACATAGAAGGTTTTGGAGCCTTTGATGATATTTTTTTTTGAGTATAAAGATCAGAAGAACAAATCGAGAATTATCTTGGTTCAAGCTAAGCACTGCAATACACATCGCTCTTCGAAGAATATTACTTTTGGAGATTTGTTTATTGATGGAAATGATAGAAAGCAACAGAAAGAAGATTTCGGGTTAAACAAATATTTTGAATCTCATCCTGAGATTAAGCAAAACCCTGAGTGTTAGAACAGTGATATTACGCTTGTCATTCATACTAATGTGAACCTAAAAAAAGGTACAGAGAAGCAAGGAAGCGTAGAAACATTAGAGAAGTATCTGGAAGAGTCAAAGTTAACAAATGATAACACTTTAAATATTTATGAAGGTCAAAAAGGGACGTGCTACAAAATAAAAAATCATACTGAAAAAATACTACTGAACATCAGTTGTGGTAGTGACGATGAAATAGAAGATTTTTTACTTAGAATAAGGTTTGTAGTTGATCAACCTAATCATTCAAAATTAGATGATATTATTAAGAAAGAAATAGGGAATATATACAAAATATCAGTTATAGAACATCTTTATAGTCTCAAACCTAGAGAAGATCTATTTGAACGGTGGAACATTCCACCTAAAATAGCTAGTGGAAATTTCATTTAACGACAATATCTCAATGAAGAAATAGTAAATCATCTAAAGACAAAAAATGAGCCAGTTATATTAACTGCTTTGTACGGGTTAGGTGGAGTAGGTAAAACACAGTCAGTGCTAGATTTTATTCAAAAACATGGGAAAGAATACAAGGCAATATGTTGGTTTAATGCAAAAGATGAAGATCAACTACTCAGTGAATATGTTAATTTAGGAAGAAAATTAAACATTGTTCACGATGAAGACAACATTTCTATTGCACGGCGAGCTTATTATGTGAAAAACTGGCTAGAAGATTCTAAACGTGAAGGCTGGTTGTTGATTTATGATAATGTATCAAATTATGAAGTCATTTCTAAGCTCAGACCTACAAAAGGCGGCAAAATAATACTTACGTCTCGTAATACTGAATGGCCACAAGGGAGTATAGGTGTAGACGTTTTTACTCCCCCAGAATCAGAATTATATGTTAAGAAAATTCTAGGCCAGGTTTCAGAAAGCGATAGGCCAAATATAGGTATATTGGCAGAAAAGTTAGGTAGATTACCTTTGGCATTAGCTCAGGCTTGCGCTTACATTAAAGAAAACAAAATGACTATCTCACGTTACTTAGAAATTTATGCAGAAAGGAAGCTTTATTTATTATCTCATAAAACACTACCTAAGGATTCTAACCATGAGCCTGTGTTTATTACTTGGGATATTACAATGGACGTAATTCGTAATGAGTCTAAACTAGCAAGCAAGCTGTTAGTAGCTTGTGCATATTTAGACAACGATATTCCTAAAGATTTGTTAAGAATATTTCCTGAGATTGTAGAGAACAATTCTGAAGAAAAACCTTTTGAAGAAGTATTAGGTATATTATTGAGATATTCGATGCTAGTGTCCAATGAGCAGAGTAGTAGTGTTTCTATTCACTGTTTAGTACAAGATGTAATTAGGCTAAAGTCAAAGGAAAGTGGAAAAATTAAAAAAGATATAAAAACCG
>CCAG010022491.1:0-24784 GCA_001077435.1 Glossina morsitans morsitans
GCTGCGAATCCCTCCCGCATGATTTTTAGAATATGGCGTCGGGCTTTTGAGTTGAAAGAATATATTTTCCTTTTTATATTCACCATGGGATTATGCTTACTTTCGCGCAATGTTTGCAAGTCCCAGAGAAAAGCTTCATAGACGCTACAAAATATATGTATGCTTCGTCAGCGTCAAAATTTGAATTTATCTAACCAGGTCTGTCCTCCTCTGCGGATGTGCTGCGGACACTCTTCTAGCCGTAAAAATAAGTCATCTACTTTGAATCTGGCAGAAACATTGAAAGTTTTGTGTACACAAGTTGGTATTGAAAATGGGGCAAAGTTGGTGAAGGAACACACACAGTAAGCCGTAAACTGAAAGCACCGCTACCGGAGAGTTTATTATCGCCACCAAGCATGCTCTATGTTTGACGAGTACACAATTTAAATCCACATTTTTCAACGAGATCGCGACATATTACGTATTGGACTGCGCAATGTTAAAAATATGGGAATTGCAGTTCTTCCCCAGGCCATTCGGAAAAATAATGGTTTCGCTGGGTCGGATTGCTTAGAGATTTATTTAACAAAAAACTTACTTAGTGTGAGATATTTGTGTTCGATTCTGTTAGTGGGAGAAGTTTGTGCTCGATTCTGTTAAAGTGTGAGAAATCCTGGATACATACGAGAGAGTGATGAACCCTTTGAAAATGTCGAAAAAGTGTCGAAGAAATGCTTGACAGTATTTAATACCAAAATATTGCGTCTTATATGTATGTAGAGCTTTCGTTTAAATGAAAAACTATTTATGTCCAAGCATTTGCATCTTAAGTTTTTGCTTAAGCTTAATGGTTGACGGCTTCGCTAAATTGTTCGTAGTATGGTACTCAAGTTTTATTAATATTCAGAGATTTGCATCCACACAACATATATACACACAAATGAAATCCAATACAATCTAGAAACCTTACCTTGCATGAGTTATAATCAAATACAGTCCAATACAATCCAGAAACGTTACCTTGCATGAGTTATGAATGAGATGTGCATGAACAAAATATATGGATACAAAATTGTAAGGTGAAAATATTTTAAAATAAAATTTTGTATAAAACCTGGCGATGTGCAGTTCCTAGGTAGACATAAATGAGACAATAAATAGATGAGTAAATGTGTAGAATTTATCTCGAAATGTTTTTCGTTTATGATTAACAGTTTATTATTTAATTTCCTCCATTTCCTTCGTTCCTTCCACATTTGCAATCTCTTCTCTTCAAAAAAAAAAAAAAAAAAAAAAAAAAATGAATTAATAAAAGAAAATATGGTAAAAGATTTGAATATAAAAGAAAACATTTAACGAAAGGCTTTCTGCTGCCTATTGTGGGTTTTTCTAGCGTATATATGCTTTACGATATCTCTCTTTCGCTTTATTTGTTTTTGCAAGTGTACTCTTCAGAAAATGTTCTCGCAGATATGCTTTCCCCGCAAGCAGGTCCTTTGCAGATAGTTTAGAGATTTTGCACTTGATTTTTTGTGTAATCGCATAATCAATTGGGTGTTGTAGATAAATACGATAACTATTCCCAATCCAGTATTACCGATCATAACGTGATAGATATAAACAAATCAAAATAAATCTACTTTATATAAACAGAAGACTAAAGAAGTATAAGATACGAAGTTTTTTGTAAGCATTATCTTGAAAACAACTTTATTAAAAAATTTTTTTTTTATGTACGCCATTCTATTTACAATAGATTATGCCATTAAATTTTATTTTAAAACGCTTCTAACTCTTTTTTTTTATTTCGTGTAATCACACTCCAACACTATACCCAATTTAACACTTGGCAGTGCTACATTTTACAGCAATTAGAAGTCTAAACCGAAATGTCGGCGAAATAAAAAAAAAAAAAAAAAACTTTTATGCCCGTTGAAGAAAACTGTGAGCAAAAAAAAAAAAAAAAAATTACAACATGTGTGCAAAAGTTCTACACAACAAACAACTTGCTTAGAGCCACATATTTATATTCTTAAACGCATTTCGGTTAGCTGAATACAACTGCTTAAAAAGCCATAAATTATACCCATACAAGCTTAACGAAGCTCAGATACTTACTTGCTCTATGAAGTAACTGGCCAGCCTGGCTACGAGTCGTATAAGAAATTGAATGGTGTTCTGCCGGAAAGAGAGTTACCACAATAGCGAAATGTCTGTTAAATGGTATGTACGGTTATGGTTATATGCTTGTGAGTGTATACGTAAACAAGTGCCCATATTGTGATAATTACTTGATTTCTAATCGACACAGGCTGTCATTTACAATTATACAGTTTAAAAGCCATTGATTTGCGCGCTTGGGTACTGTGTGCCTCGATGTGACATTGATAATTGATAAACACTTTTTAAACAAGCAACGACAACATTGACTCAATCGCTGAACGAGCGATCTTTCGACATCGAAAATGTCGAGACCAAAAGCTAATATGCATTCGTTTAAAAAAAAAAAAAAAAAACGCTTGCAATATTTATGATCATGGTGCTGTGGATGGGTTATAAAAATCTATTAAAACGAATTGTAATGCGTTCATAAAAGTAGATAACGCTTACTTGTTCAATAAACGTGTGTCCACTGAAAGAGAAAACTAGCCAGCAAACTTAAACTTATAAATAGAAAACGTTTACGTTTTTTATAAGAAAAAATGAAAGGTTGACCTAATCTTTACAGCATTTCAATATATAGCAAATTTAATATGAATCATGATTGAATGTGTCCTATATTTTAAGTTCCACAAATTTTAATACGACTTAAAAAAACTGCATCGGGATAAGCTTTCACATATTTTCGTCTCACAGCCTCTTGACGTAGTTAGGTTCGTTTGAATTTCCAATTAAATCTTTTTAGACGATTGGAAAAGGCATAAGTGCCACGCTTTCATAAACCGGTCTTTCAATACGGATTCAGCGTTCATTTTCAAAAGTCATTTTATCATATTTGGTGTATAGCTTCACTTCCACCATTTTTGTTCGACATTGGAGTCTTCATCGTAAAACACTGATTATACTTTTAGTATTCAAAACATTGTCCATCGCTGGCCAGTACCCTCTTTTATCTTTCGGGCAGGCTGCGACCCCTCTTGATGAAACTCATCGATTGTCTTGGCTTCAAAACATGATTCAAACTCGATACAGAGCGTTTGTAATTTTTTCAAACAGCTTGAGCAGCTCATAATACACTAAGCCAAGCTGATCCCACCAAGTACAGGCCATAACTTTTGAAGTGTGAATATTGGGTAGGACCGTTCATTTTTTATACCCTGCCGCAATACGATGCAGAAATTTCTTCCGTCTTTGCCTTTTAGCAAACAAACGAAACCTTCCGCAAATGACTTGTAGATTCGTATTTTCAACCGAGAATACCCTACCTTCTATCTTATCTTATGAAGTAATGCAGCCTGCTTATTATAATATGGATTACTTAATTTAGATAATGCATGTAATTGTGGACCAGAATGGAAATAAAAAATAAATAAATAAGAATAAATGATCTGACGATCGTATACAAAACGATTAATGTTTCGATGGGGTTAAGTTGACAAATGGCCAAGCTTGTATTGAATGAGGCCTACGTGCCGCCGCTGCAGCCATTTCTAACAAAACACCTGAAGCACAGTGGTTCATATATATTTCATATTCCCATTCTCCTGTGTGATTAGTCGAGGTTCATAGTTGACGGTGTTTCTGAATTTTCAGCGAGAAGAGATCGACGAAAGTAACTTCAATTTCGATTCTCTCTTCCTATGTAGACCTATGGGTAGCTAAGCATGTTCTGACAGCTTTTGTATTTGATTATAGGATGATTTGACTACCATTTGTCATTCGTTTTTCTACTAACTTTCTTTCGCCAAGCTCAGGCAATGTGTATCTAATTAGGAGCTATTTAAACTATTTTAAAAAAACGAAATGGTACCTATTTCACCGCTTTTCTGACTTAACGCGTTTAGTTAATGTTGTACTCACATTAGCTTTCTATCTTTAATGCTAATAAACTTAATACGTTCACTACCATTTATTGCCAAGCTTTTTAATGTTCAAGTCAGCTTAGTGGTACACTCCGTATTCGACTCCATACATCGGCCGCGAGTGTGCTTCTTATGTTAGATGTACATATGCGTACTTCTTTTTCTTTTCTCCTTTTGTTTGTTCATGTATGGCTTATGTATTCAATTTTCTTCTTCTTTTTTTATTTATATAATTTATTAAAGTTATTTCAAAATTTCTTAAGGCAGGATTATTTTTAAGAGCTCGCTATTATTCAATTTGGTTGTTAGTCCATTGCGGTTGAATTTCATGGATAAACGAAAGAAACAAGTATGTTTAACCATTCCTTCGAAATTGATAAATATTTTAGATTACTTCTCCCGCCTTATGACGTCAACTATGCAAATCTTGTCGACGAGTACAAAAATTATCTGTCTTTGTAATTTTTAAAAATCGGATCAAGCCCTAATGACTCCTTTAAACTCGCTTGTAATGATAGAATTAACCATAGGATATAATTATGGAAACTAATTCCCATAGGTGTTTCCTTAATTAAGTTAATTCGTTATTCGGCTTATTTTACTCGTTATATGAATAACTGCACGGGCGTGTAAGGAATTTAGTGGTTGGCCATGGCCTATTATAGTGCTTCTACTTGCTTATCATTTAAGCACAGTGTCATTGTTATACTGTTCTCGTTGGAGGACAACAAACTCTGTTGTTTTCCTTACCTTACTATAGCATTTACTTATTATCTCTTTAGATAGATTGGAGATTAAATATGAAAACATGAATGTTCTGCTAAAAATGTTGTTAGGCCCTCGATTATTTGCTACTGCCGCCAAGATCCATACCAATGGCGCGCCATGTATGCTTATGCCAAACACTTCTACCCTCACCTTTGCACTCTCCCAATCGCTACAGTTTTAATGGTTACAAGTTCAAATTAATTAAAGTTCAACCATTTTCATCCATTTCAAGGACTAGCAAGTTCGCCAGGTGACCGCTTATACAGGCCTTAGCGGATTACGACTTCTATGTCTACGGCCCTCCTAGGTGCCTGCAGATAATGACAAGTACATCACTTCTATAAACTTTTCCTAATCATTGCTAACAATTTAGCAGGCATATCAACAAAATATAAAGGAGTGAAATAAATCTGAACACAATACAAATTTTTCTTAATTAAGACAAATGAAAATTTCCGTTGTAGAGAAAAAAAATTAAGAAAAAGAAGAAACATTAAAACTAAAAATATGCAAGAAAAACTAAAAATCAATTGAAAATCATCGACAGCTGCATACAACTAAGATCTAAGAAATTAATTTTAATATATAATGATACAACACGCAAACTGACTATCAACTATAGTTTTAAAAGACTTCTTTAAAGCCACTAGTTAGATGTAAAGGAAACCTCGTTCGCGAAAATCAAATAGACAGACCAACGAACGTAAAATGATTGCGACTGCTAAGGTAAAGCCGACGCCGAACCAATGAAAAGGTCAGAAAATTGTTGCACTCTAATAAAACGCCTACATAGCGCAAAAAAAAAAAAAAAAAATATCTCAAAGTTATATTACAACGGGGCCCTATACGAATATACAGACATACAAACTTTGAAAGCAACTTATTCAAGTCGTAGAATAAGCTTTGTTGAGATTTGTTAGTAAAGTGTTAATATCTAAAATCACGCTGCCGCTAGTTTGAATGTAGTGCGCTTATGTATACGTGATACGATGATAATGCAACCACAATAACAGTATGTGTCTGCATATTCATTTAGCACTAACGTCTAAATGAAAATTGAAACCAATGAATATAAGAGTCGCTTGATGGAAGAATACATTCAACAGCTATGGTGAAGAAACGGTAGTAGTAGTTGAAGTTTGCTACTACTGAATATTTTAGCTGAATGTTAGCGGAGTTGCAAGCAAAAAAAGGAAACAAACATTTGCAAATGGAAAAAAAAAAAGAAGGAAAGAACGGTTAACCGCTTAGCGAGTAACAAGATCATTAAGGTGCAGCCTAGTCAGTCAAACATGCACATCCATACATGTAATATAACACTTTTCACACTCTAAACTTATGTGCAAAATTCAGTAGGACAAGCATTCAACAGCGCTCGCATATATATACGCGAGTGAATAACATATTAAATCTTCAAACTTCTCCGTAAGGTCTACTACTATATCCACTATTTCACATACTGACACACTAAGACCGAAGACCAGCTTTACTGTTTGTTAAGCAATATTACCTGCCTATTTATGCAAACCATACCACCACCACCACCATCAGTAAAAAAAAGAAAAGAAAAAAATTTATACCCAAAAACGTGATTACACATAAAAGACTCTAGGATAGAGTTAAGCATTAGGTCCAAGCGAAAATATTCTCATTTATTGGTTAAATTCGCTAAAACAAAAAAACATTAACTCTCCACTGTTCATGCCTGTATCATACCTTTACAAAAAATGGACTCGTTTCACGACCTTTCTTCGCTTGATACCAAATCCCGCGTTACTATATGTTCCGCACTCTTATTAAGGTCTTACGTTCGATTCAAAAGTTCTAAAAACGTCAAAACTTACCTTCAAACCTAGTAATGCATATGTATATGAATTTATATAAAATATTCGCGTGTTGCGGAGATATGATGTTTTATTATTTCTTGCCAAACACACGTTCTACAATCAATCATGTCTATGTAAAACACATAGTAAATATTACAGGTTAGCTTGCGTGATATTAGCCGGTTTTTTTCGTTCTCTTTCTTGTATTTTTGATTGTTTGTAAACAATATTTTTTTTTTTTTAACATTACGTTTTCTGAATCCTTTAATTTGCAATTTTTTTTCCTTCTTTTTTTTTTTTTTTGTTGAAACTCACACAAAGCATAATTATCAGACAATTATTTGCACAGAGGTGTTAATTATATTTAAATATATAGATGCAGAAAGTGTGCGCATGACAACGTTAGGTATCAATCAGAAAATACAATTATTAATAGAAAATATATATCAAATTCTTACAGAAAACTATTGAGTGAAAAAACAACTTGAGAAGATTTTTTTCCATTATAGGCATAATGTTTAGACTAAGGCATAGACTAAATGAGAGAATAAAATTGTTGAGATTTGAGTCATTTATTTGAGGTATAATAAATTATTTGTCTATTGTTTATGCCTATAAGATGAATAATGACTTGAAATCCCTCCAAGTCGTGCAAAGCAGGCACTGAAAAATATATTTACACTTCCAATGGCGTTTTCGACACCATCGCTATATAATGACGTGGCGCAAACAATACTACCTGTACATGGCCTACATAAAATGCAGCTGTCGATACAAACATGTGCATAATATATAAGTACACTCATATATATAGGAGCGTATACCATTGAATTACAACAAAATCAATATAATTTTAACACCAGACATGATTCTGGCATATGAGTATCCAGATGCCACTTGGAGCTTACGGAAACATAGAATAGACCATAACGGCAGCTTGGAATATAATCTTTTGCAAGTATTCCACAATCCATACCAAGTTTTAAAAGAGCAGTACTTATTATAAAGCATTGAGATGCTTCTAATACAGATTCGGTGGTAACCTAGAAGTCTTCATTAAATATATGGAATTAAGTTGGTAGAAATTGAACTGAAGTAAATATGTGTGTGCCAGATAGCCTCAATAAGCTCCATGTGGCGCTAAGGCGTGCTAATACATATGTATAAACATACTGTCCTAAGTTTAGCGAAAATAATAGAAAGGGGAAAATATGGATCAATCCTCTTGTCCGAACCTCTTTTAAGGCCGAGGTAGTTGAAACCTATGCTAACAGTCAAAGATATATACTATAAGGGAACAAAATTTGTATTTCTAGGGCGACAGCGAAGTGCAGTTGTAATCTTGCTTATCTTTCCGGGCTGGTTTCGTGCCTGAAAAATTAGCACTTTACCGCCTTAACCATGTCATTAAACGTCATCTTAACTCACGTATATGTTTTCAATATATTCAATGTCGGCTTATATTTATCGCATTTTATTTCATTTACACTTAGTTTGTTCGTTTATACCACAAATGCATTATAACCAAACGATTTGTTTGCTTATAAGCTAAAACTGGATACGTGGCCTCCGAGAAAACTACATCAGTTATAATTTCAATGGTCAGTTTCCCGGGATTTTTTCCTTAATCTTCACTTACGAACACGTTTTCGCTTATGCCTTTCCTAACATAACTCAGTGATGGTTTTAAAAAAATTAGTTAAACGAGCAGGCCTTGCTTTTTTTTTACTGTTGTAAAAAAAAATATATCTCTAAAAAGAAGAGAAGAAAAGCAAACGTCTTTTATTACCGAACGAGAGCAAGAAAAGAAATTAATATTGAAATAATGAAATTGGTCGAAAGAAAATTGATTATCCTGGCATTGAGCGCTTTGGTGGGATGCTCTTTGATTATTTCGTTTTGGTTGTTGCGCATACAAGAGGAAGATTATTTGGTATTTAAGCGCGTCGTCTTAAAACGTCGACAGTCTAGTCCGCTAAGGAATTTCATCGACAAACGGGGCGCAAAGTTTCACGTCCAACAAAATGGCCAGTATTGGATTTTATACAATTACATCGTGGCAAAAAATTTCTATGTAGGCAACGACTCGGTTTCTTTAGCGTTACATGGTGAATACACAGATTTGAAAGCCCTGGGCGCTGTAGTTCGAAGGTAAGGGAACAGGTAAATACAGCGTTAAAATTGAAACGATTAAAAAATTTTTTCTTTTCAGATGGCAAGGTCCTATAAGCCTTACCTTGTTTGCGAATGGTGATGACTTTCGTCGAGCCCAATATACTATCTTATATATGATTAAATGCACGCTCTTTGGTAATGAAATACGGTCGTATGTTACATTTCATTTTATAATGCATGAAGATTATATATGGAGTAATATTCCAAAATCGGAGAGAGCCTTCATGTCGCGAACTGTAGATTGCCTAAGCTCACCATATAAATTGCATAACGAAACCTATCGCCAGGGCGTCGAACTAACCTATCCCTCGAATATGGCCAGAAATGTTGCCCGTCAAACTATATCCACTTATTATATTTTATCACTGGATATGAACTATCTCCCGAGTGTGAAATTTATTGGGAAATTCCTGAATATGGTTCATAAACTGAAACTAAATAACACCTTTAATACGTAAACGCTTTTATATTTATCGAATTCGTGGAAACATTCATCGATTCATTTCCTTTTCTCTCTAGGGTCTATACATTGCCAGTGTTCAATGTGGCTGAGTCTAAATTAGCTCTGCTCGAGACTAAAGAAGGATTATTGAAATATTACGAAGAAGACAAATTGTGTTTAGACGAGGAATCTAGAAACACTCCCTACCTAGAAACTTGGCTAAAGCCATCGAGCGATCCGAATGTGCTCTCAATATTGGAGACGCGAAAGCACGTAGGTCTTTGGTTTCCCTGGTACGTTAGCGCCAACGAATATGAGCCTTTTGTTGATGATAGGCTCCACCAGGAATCCTTGATCGATCGTTGGTCCCATGTAAGTGTAAATTTTGAAACAATTTGAATTTTGAAACAAATTGGAAAACATTGAGGAAACTATTTTGCTATATGTTTTTTAGATTGATTTGTTGCAAGCTTTGGGCTACGATTTCGCTGTGATTGATAACGCTTTCTTATTGCGTCTGCCTTTACTGAATGTATCTTTGACCAATAGCACCTCCTTTCAAGAGGCAAGGAACGCTAGCAAATTACAACACCATGAAAGACTAATGATATTGAGAAGTTTTCTAATGAAGTTTATGTGAGAGAGGGCTCTCCTGGATTTTTCCCGTTTGTGGTCATTATTTACTACGTTTTCACTTTTACTTTATTTTTGTAAAAACTCTGATTATAACCAATATAGTAACTTGTTTTAGCCTTTTGATTGGATTCTTAAATTTCATCTATCACTTGCATAGCATAGGCTGCGTCTAAGAAAACTCCTTTTAACAAAGGCAGCATTTTCTTAATATGAACGAAAGCCTCTTTTCAGAAAAGAAACTGACGTATGCGAAAATGGAAGTGTTTTGAACGTCAACGTCACTAAAAGAATTAAATTTGTGATCAGTGGGACCTGGCCATTTAAGTAACAATTGGTTTGTCAAAGAGTTTTGACACATTGAATCTCAACTCACTTTTGGAAAATTTTAGTTCGACGGCAGTAACACCTGTCAAGTCAAATATAGGAATTCGATAGGAAAGTATGATTATTAAGTAAGTTTTCTTCTGCAAGGCCTGTTTATCATTTTATGAACAATTTAATTATATTTTATCATAACCGCAACATTCACTTTATATGCTGATGGTGTATAAATTTACCTCCCATACAAATGCGAGCTGGTGAAGAATTTGCTCCATCGAATCAATAGAGACTTAGATGGTATTACGAGTCTTGTCTAATAATAAATAAATTAAATTCAAGTAAAACCAGATCTCTTGTTGTCAGATATGTAAATAACAAATCAGAATTTTCCTGAATTTTTAGATGGCCCTACCACCAAGACGTACATTATGAAGTTATGTTTACAGCTTAGACATCTGGCAACGATAAGCATATTCCAACGAGAAAATAGTTTTCCGAACAATGAATGAAAATCGCCCTTCGTCGACAGCATTTTTTCTCTGCTTGAACGTCACATATACGAGTTCTTTATTCGCATGGTATCCTAACTGAGGATGAAAAGTGGGTCTACTTTGAGAGTCCCAGGCGCAATAGCTCATGAGTAACCATACCAAGCATACCATCCACATCGGGAAGGATAAGAAGCCGATGCTGTGTATTTAATGGGACTAGAAGATTGCGGTCTTCTATTAGACGTTAAAGACGGATGAACGGTCAGATGCTTCGCTTTTCGACAAACAAGCGAAATTTCAAGAAAGGTTACAAAAGATCATTTATTACATAACATCCGTCCATCCATCCACAAATGAAATGGATTCATTCAGTTGGGGAATGCTAGTCTATGCCGCTTACTCACTAAGTTCTAGTTCTTCCGACTACCACTTGTTTACACCGATGACGTACACAGTTGTTGTTGCTTCACTTTTTGCGAAAATGGCTCAGTTTGTTTCATAAGAGCAACAATTTATTTGGCATAGCATCACACACTGTATGACTCCATTTTCGTATAATAAACGTATTGCCCAATGGTCTGTCACCTGTCCCAAATGCTATGGCATTGCCACACTTGCGTGTCTCTAAACTATGAACTATGAACTTTTCGGTTAATTGAAACATTTTCAATTCCTATCGCTGAATTAAGGAGTCGAACTTACAATTTAAAGTATAGGATGTAATTTATTGTTCGAACGATTAGACACGATTAGAAACTACAAATTCAGAGAAGGCTAACTTTTTCGCAAGAAATCTTTTATGCTATGTGGAGATAGCTCAGCCCATATATTTTAAGCAAGTTTTACAATTCAACTGCGCGTTTTTGCCCAGAGTTAATAGCATTTTTTTTTCGTTTCCAGTAAATCAGAAATGTCTTACGCAACATAAGTGTAGTTTCTTACATTTGCGGTTATTCTCCTTCATTTTTGTTTCTTTTTCTACACTTATAGCCCAATTTGTTCCCATTCGTTCATGTGATTTGTCGTTGTTTTTTATATTTTATATGAAACCATACATATGTTTGAAGTTGTTCGTTTCTTTTCAACATTCATTTTCGTATATTTTATGTTTTATTCAAAATTTTATGCATACACTTCATTATATTTTCTTCTAAATATATTTTTGGTAATCATTTCGTACGTCGTAGTGCGTATCCATGAGGTTAGTTGTAACATATTACTCAATAAGTTCGTAGGATGGCATATAGATTTCGCCATTATTAACGAATCCATATGATGTCGTGTAAAGGTTGGGACTACCCAAAATTCTATATGTAGCTCCGTCAATATATTATCCTATGAACTTATTGAGTGATTGTGTTTAGTAAATTCTTTGCGGCGCTTCAATAAACGCTACGCTCTCCGCAGTCATTAGCCTCGAATATGAAAACTTTAAGTAAACAGGACTATATCCGTATATATAAAATCGTTCCTTCTTGACATAGGTGTCAGTAATGATTTCAAGATTTCTCTCTGATTTTAGATAAATTATTTATAACAGATGTGTCATGAATGTATTCATGGACGCTTCCATTAAGCAGCAAGCCCAAGCAATCTATTGGCTTTCATTAGTGGAAATTCATACCGCTAGGAAACGTTTATCTTAGTCCATATTCCGGCTTGTTTTGTTGGTTGCGTATATTAAGCAGCTTTAGTTATCAACGTATACCTCTTGTACGTGGTTTGCGTATCTGACACATGCTGTACCGTACATACATTTGTCGTCTATTTGGTTACAGTCATTACTCTCTTCAGCAAAGACTTGCCTTGATTTTAACATCTTCCTTTCGAATAATGCCGGAAATTAGTATTTTCTTCCGCCGGACGAAACTACTCACAAAGAATGTTGTTTGAACGTTATGCGTCGTTTACGCGAAGCTATTCGCAAGAAGAGGCCGGAATAGATTTAAAGAAGAAAAAATTGAATTGATCTTACTTTTTGAACACAGTAGTGTATCTGTGCACAAATAGAATATTTCTTTATTTCATTTTTTTACCATTAAGTGGTTAAAAGTATCCAATGCTCTCTGATTTCAAATATTTACAAAATCGAAAATTTTATTGAAAAATATTGTTCAGCTTTGTCAAAACATGATTTAAATTTTAATTAAAATTACACCTTCCAAGAAACGTAAGAAAAAATATTTTTGAAAAATTATATCAAAATAGCAATTTTTTTTGTTTCCTATAAAATTATTATTTGCAGAATGGAATAAATTTTATAAACTCCTTGTATTTGTGCTTGTAAATGTGCAGCGACACTATTAACAGCAACTAGCGCTCTTTTACAACAATTCAAAATATTTTATGGTCGATATTTGTTTTAATTTATTTTTATATGAAAGCAATATTGACGACCATTGCTTTTTGTTCGACAGTTTAAACCTAAGCGTATATTATAAGAGGCACCAGGCTGTCTATCGTATAAGTTGTCGCGTACACACTTGCGTTCCATTTATTTAAGTAAGCATTTTGTCTCGTAAGTTATTTATTTATTTATTGTGTGCCTGTGTTGTTTTCTAGTCTTTTTCTACTTGTATATACATATATGTGTGCGTGCACGTATATAAGTTTTAAATTATGCAATAAACCACTTTATGGTTTACTAATGATATATATTTTTATTGTGTTTTCCAACTATAAAGAAATATCATAAACATGTAAGAGAACTGAGTTGCGCTACCGCGAATCTTGAACAATCATTGAGTTGTTAGTTGCGTGGGATATTGATGGGCATCTCAAATCAATCAATTTATTATATATTTTTTTTAATGGGATCCAAAACTGTTTGTTATGATTTCGAAATGTTGATATATTCTGGAAATTTGCGGTGATGTCCACATATCGTGTTCCAAGCGAAGCGACAAAGTAAGTTAGCTCCCTTTCTTCGTTGGTGAGCGGCATAACAATATCACATTTACATTTATAAAGACTTTTTTTTTCTTTAGCGGTTTATTTTCTTTAATACAAAATCTGTCTTGACATAATCATATTTTTGCTTTTTAATTTAAACTTATATCAGCGATAAAAATTCCATTAAAAATGAGCACATGAGAAAACTATAAGTGATATATACGTGTATGTTGTTTTCAAATCTTATTAACTTAATTTCGGCTTTTTTACTATATATGTAATTGTAATTTATGTTTCACGAGATTCAATTACAAATTCACAAAAAAACAAAAAAAAAAACAAAAATGTATTTCAGGTAATTAGTGTAATGAACTCGAGATTTACATTTATTGCGATTTGTTCGGCGGCAATATTTTGTCTTGAAGTAATTTTAAAATCCAAAGGCACTTAACAGCTTGGACTGTTTGCTAAAAGCTTTTGATTAAATATTATAATAATTTTCAAATTGCTTCTAATCGAACACTTGAACGGTTATTGAATTTTTCAAATGGTGATCGTAGATAAAAATAGGTGCCGCAAATTTGTCCACAAAACGGGCGCGTTGGACAGAAGATATTTTTCGCTTTTTTTCCGTAGAAGAAACTTAATTGATGACGGTAGTCAAGTACCCAGCTATAAGGTAAGCAGCTTTAAAATAAATGTCTCTTAAAGCAGCTTCTTATACCAACAACAAAAGTCGTATAAAACTACACACAAACATTGGACTTGGTAGTATTGTACTTTAACAACTGTTTATCAATTTACGAAAAGGTTTATTAAAAAAAAAGTATTGAACGAATTATGATCGTAGGTCTGATAAACACAATTATTAGTGAAGAGACGTGCTAGTATGAAGGATGACAGCCCTCTGAACGTGGGTCAAAAACATGAAAAAAGCTGCTCAATTATTAAGGCGACGGTGACAATTTTTTTTCACTAAGGCGAGACTGATTAGAATCAATGATAAAACTATCAACCATTTGGTGACAATTTTTTATTTCCTTTCTAGCCCCTTTGTTCCATTTATCCAGTTGTGTTCTATCTTGCATCCGCTGTTTCCACCGCCGAAGAAGAGTATAATGTGAAGAAAATGCCGAGCATATACACTAAAGGAATTTAATCGTTTAGCCCTTTCGGCACCACCATCGATGGCCTCATTCAGTAGTGAATTGTGTTTGAATCAGAAAAAAGGGCTTTGTAACGACCGCATTCTCCAGATAGGTTTCTTCAACTTTCCGCGACATAAATTGTAACGCTAAGGAAATGTTTGCATATTACTAAAGCGATAAAAGAAAATTCGAAAAAAATTTTTTACTATGCAAAATGGCAATAACCGTTGACGTTGGAAAACATACTACGCGTTCGAAGATTTTTTAAAATGACTTTTATCTCAAGGCTTTCGCTACTTGCTGATCAGCGCGTTTACTCTTTGAAACAGACTAGGACGGAGATATTTTATCCAGTTGTCATGTCTAGGACTAAACACGTTATGCTTGATATCAAACAGATTATAAATCGACGCAGATGTCTTCATACGTTCAGCTATGAAAGATCCGAAAAGCATGACAATCTCTACGGTTGCCGTAAGCCAATAGGTCTGCAGAGAAATAATCTTTTTAATTTCCTAGCATAGCCTCTGGTACATATTGGTGCATATTCTATGCACCCTATGTATGCATGCGAAAACAAGCGTTTCATCAAAGCTTCTATTTAGTAAAAGCCCGATGACGATGTCAAGACTTTATCTGCGATATCTCACGTGTTGCTTTTCGTATTATATTTATATTGAGCTACTCGTCGTATACAACCGCACGTCAGCAAAACTGGTGGCAAATTATTAGTTTTCATTTCTTTAACTTTTCCAATGAGTTTTTAGTCGTTTTATGTATCGTTGATATGTAATCATATGACACATCAAGCGCAGATAGCTATCAACATTCTCTCGCCTTAACGAGAGGAGAAAAATGCTATTTAGGCATTCTTAATATCAAATATGGGTTTCTTAAAGTTTTCTTGTAAAATATATTTTCATACTCGTTTTAGTTCTCTTCTTCGTCGAAAAGTATTCCAAGAGGATTACAAGGAACGAAAATTCCAACTTCTACTCACATGAACATGTCACGTTTAGTGTTTTCTTTACTTTCCTTTTTATACAAATAATATTTATTTGTTTAGGAGCATTTATACAGTATTTCCATAGGATATGATAACTACATCACACACACGATGTGATCCTTATATCATTAACATAATGTTTATATATTTGAATGTGTAACATACTTATATGTACCTACGCATATAACACATCCATCGATGTGTTCGTAAGATGACATAGAAATGCCGCTATCATTTACGAATCCTTATTGTACGCAACTTTTTTTCTTGGAACACAGTGGAAAATTTTTTGAATTTCATATGTAGCCTCGTTAAAACAATTGTAGCTTGTAAAGTAATGATCAGAATGTCATGAAATCTAGACCCATTTGGGATAAATATAAGAAAATCTAGTCTAGCAGTATTTCCGACCTAGACATCTGTTTACTGTTTTAAGAACTAAAGGGTCTCCAACCTATCCAAGAGGAAACTCTGAATAGTGTACTGGTAGTGCCTGCCGCACAGTTTTCTCCTTGGACAGGATTAATTCGGCCTAGTAAATCAAGGAAATCCTGGCCTATCTCCGAATGGTCGATTGGCGGCTTCTGTTATCTAAAAATTTTTCTAAGGAACAGTCCAACGAACTTAAAAAATGATCTACGAAAAATTTCTGGGCCAAGTGTTACGGCCTTCCGTATATCTCTCACTGACATAGTTTAATTTTCGACCCTTTGTTCGATTTCCTTTGGTGTGGCGTATTTAGCTCTTGCATACCACCCTGACTGCTGAAGTACAAGAGAAAAATGACCGATGTTTGCGCTACTCTTTTATACTGTTTTCGTTGTGCTGCTTCTATGCACCGTAGGCATGTAGTGGGTGGGAGGGATATATGGGTTACAATTTATTGCATTGAGTGCAGTAAGAAGAATATAAATAAGAAAAACTTGAGTAAAAATGTGTGTAAAAGAATGTGATATACCGTTGAAGACAAATAAACAACTATGTGCCGGCCCACAAGGGAATATTTTAAATATGAACAAGAGCTTGTGCGCTTTAAATAGCGAAAGCAATATGTTAATAACTTGAAGTTACAGATTCGGTAACAATTAGCAGAAGAATGTATTAAGACTTTGGAATGTATGAAGACTGTACATGCGTATGCAAAAAAGATTTATCCATAGCATAGCAAAGAACTTGGAATGAATAGACGCGTATGTGGAAGAACGGTAACATTAGTCCAGTAGGGATGGTAATGCTTGTGTGCACATAGAATGTGTAACAGTTTGGAATTAGTGACTGGGTAGTAATTGCAGTTATAATAAATGCGTTGTATTTATATGTATGGTGTGAAAGGAGTTTGGAACGAAGAAAAGCTTAAGTGAAGGAACAAAGGAATCTTACTTTGTTATACTAACTTAAATGTACGTATGTAGAACGAGACAAAGAAAGCAGAAATTTAAATGGAAAGTAAAAGAGATACTGTCTAAGTAGCCGATGTGACCGTAAGCATGTTTAAAGCGCTAAGCACAATCAATGCATTCGCATGGTGCATCATGCAAAGTATTTTGTTTACATGAATTTACTGCAGCTTTTACTTCAGCTGCGTGTTCAACAACATATGTGCAATCAAATCACATTTTGACATTTGCATGCATGATGCACGGTGCAAATGCATTCATTATGTTCGGCGCTTAAGGCCGTTAATGATAAGTGTGACGGATGAGGGAGATGATTTGTTGATGCTGGAATCGTACGGAAGCAGGTGATACTTTGTATGCTAAAGTAATAAAAATTCCTTTTATCAGGCGTTAATTCAAAAATGCGAAATCAGTCTAATTATACGTCTACATCGCTAAATCACAACGGCGCCCGATAAGTATGTAATAGAGAGACAACATTGATCTTCAACTTCCTGCGAAAATTCGTTTTGTTGTTATGGGTTTTTTTTTTTTTTGCAAAAACCATTCACAAATAATTTTTTATTTTACTTATTTGTCTTAATTAGTATGAAGTTTCTGTTTTTTTTTTCTTTCGCATAACGAAACAATCGCAACATGTCCAACAAACGATATATTATTCTTTGTATTCATTAAATTCTCTAAAAATCATGTTCTTTTCATGTTGACCCAATTCTTGGTATGTTTGCACACAAGATTTTCGTATCTCAATGCCAACAAGTGGGGTTCGTTAGTTTATTAGACGGTTATAGCACCAGAACGCTTCATAATATGATTATATTTCTGATTTTTTTCCATCATTTTCTTTTATCTTGTATGGTTTTTTTTTTTTTTGAAGCTCTCAAAGTTGCACTTTTATTAAAGAAAAGGTTCTACCGCACACCTACAATATGTTGAACCTGATACGCACACAATATCAACACGTTAAAATATACGGGATATATCGGACTAAAGAGGCGAGTATCTATCGCCCAACTGACTTATCCACATTGCAGAAAGAAGCTTGCAATTGTTGTGTGCTAACGCTTGAAGTTGTGTAGTGAGTATCCAGTGCGTATCTTACTTTCATATTTGTCGTCTCGCTTTTTTTTTTCGCGCACATATGTGGTTTACAGAATAACAAACATTGAATTGACAATAATTTTTGTATTGCAAAACATTAACCATTGTTAACAAACTACTGGTCAATAAATTTTATATTTCTACTACAAAAACCACTTTTACCGGTTGCATTGAAAGAGAATTAAATAAATAAACAAATATAATAAATAACAAAGTATTTAAAAAAAATGAAATCCACAATTGCATGCATATACGTTACAAGTCGATTACTTGATAAGGTCAAAAAGGCTAAGTAAAGAACTTTGTCTTTCTGTAGGTAATTTATTATATCCACGCTTCCAATTCTGTAACCTTGAAATAAAATCAAAAATTTGTAATCTGATAGCAGAGGAAGCTTTGCGTATTTGCTTATTCATTTGGCACTAACAAGCTCGGCTTCATATTGTGCACAGCAGCTTCTTTTAATTATACGATAATAAAAGCATGAGTTATCGCGTGGAAACGCCGTAGCTAAGACTTTGTAATCAACGGATGTAAAACATATGTAAAATATTTATAAAAAACTCCCATAGGAGAAAGAGCCCGTTGGGCGGAGAATTCAAGTCTCTACTTTCACTGCTTTCGTAGTTTGATGGTTTGCAGATGTGCAATTTTTGCTGACAAATTGTAGATCGAACCGTGAACGATGTTCTAATTCAAACGCGAGACGAGCGCATATATGTGGAATTCGAAATAGCACCTGTTGCGCAATCATCTCTATGTGCGGATAAACGTGACTGCTTCTTAGGCCGATGAAAAATATGGCGTTTAGAGAGCTCTGCTTTGTTGCGCAGTTTTTAACGATCTTAAGATTCCATGTCCAGTTAAGTCAACTCATTGATCTGTTTCTTAGTCATGCAAATTAAGATGAAAAAGCTGACATTTGGCGCTGAGGTAACGATTACGCGTCTGAGAACAGTAAACACAGTTAATTCGCCACCAAGGAAATAACAGGTTTGTAAATATGAAACAGGAATATTTTGTATACAAAGCACATGTTTATTTTTCTTCTTCTTCTGTGGAAATGATAAAAAATACCCATCAGTAACTATACATCTTGTAAATCTAATTGACAATTAGAAGATGCCACGTCAAAATAATTGTTGCTATTTTGAGGCAAAGCATCGAGCCACTTTCGTAAAATTTCGGAAGAAGCAAAGGTCTTTGCAAATAAGTAATAACCGAAAGGAGCCAAGTCTGGAGAGTACGACGCTTAGGTTTGCATTTCTTAGCTGAGAGCATCAAATATGTCTTAAACCTGTTTTGTCGTAAGGACGGAAGGACGGAAGTCTTATAAAAGATAAGCTTGTGTTGTTTTCCTTGGTTGACACCTCGACATCAATTCGAGATCTTCGCTGTTAGAAAAAATATTTTTGTGCAATAATCGACATTAGGATTGATGCCAGATATGCAAGCTGTAAAAGAGACACGCAACTTCAGACACTTATGTTCTGTACACGACAGCTAGGGTCGTCTGTACGCAAATTCCGCGTTTTACATTTAAGATATATACTTATCTTGTTCTGAGCATGATGGCACGAAACTTTTTGAAAGTCGAAAATGTCACTTATGCTCCAGTAAAGCTAAATCCAGATTGTGGAAAGCGCATATGTTGTGAAAAACAAAAAGTGAGTCAACGGTAACGTAGCGGTACCAATAGGGAGGAGTGCAAGAAACTTTTCCAAACTATACCGATAAACTTTTTATAGCGAGAAGATCATAAATGTGACGATGTAAGTAACGATCTCGGAACAACGTCTGGTTTTTCCCTTTTTTTCATATCCATTATATTCCAACTTCAACATCAAAATATATCGTGTGAACATTTTAATTAATGTTTACTTATCTGGCTCCTGGTGTTACCGCTACCGGTGTTTAACTTAATATCCATAACAAGGACATATTCCTTTCATATAAGTAATTCTCACAAATCCAACACGTAATATATATATTTAAGCTTTTAACTGTCACAGATATCATGTAACATAAAAACAAAGGAAGAAGAAAAAGAGTTCAATATGCTAAAATGTCTCTTTTAATAGCTCTTGTCTTGTTAGCTGAACTCTTAAAACGAACATAAACTGTTACTACTAAGTAAAAGAAATTTACAACCAGAACACTTAGTTATCTGTATATTTGTGTGTATGAATGTCTGCGCGTGTGCATGTGTTTAAGTATATATCTACATATTTGTAAATACACAATTACTTTGGCAGACAGTTTGACGGGTAATAAAGATCATTTTAAACCCTCCTAAAGTAGCTGCACAACTCGACTTAACATGTGAAATATAATTTCTCGTTCTTCCTGTGCTGTTCTCTTAGGAGAATAAGTTTTCATTATATCCACCAGCGAAGACTGGAAATATATTCATTTGATTAAAACGTTTGAAGCAGCCGAAAATAACCTTCAGATATCTTCATCAACATCAAATTCTAAATCGATCGAAGTAATTGTGTCCGTCCGTCTATGTAAATGTGCGTGGTTAGTGTTCTCCCATTTTCGAAAGATGTCGTGTCGGCCTCAACTTTGACAGAAGCATTGGAAGTTTTCTGGATGTAAATGAAAATGGTCCAAATCGATTAAAAGACGCGCCCACTTTCCAATATAAATTGAGAACGTCTCTGCCTCTGAAACTACTTGAATAAATACTCGCTCGTTACTCATAAAGTGCAATAGATAAAGCGATGACAATATATAATACATAATATCCTACTCTGTAGTACCTGAAGGAAGAAGGGAAATACTAGCCACGCTCCTCACATGTTCCAGGGAATGGAAATTGCGTGTTCGTCTACGTAGGTTTTTTTTAAGATTAAGATGGTGGGTATGAAAGATTCGGCCACAGCCGGGTACAATTTTCTTATTTGCCCATTTTTCCTTTGAATGCCATGCAAAACAAATTATATTTCGTTTACCTTTTCTTTCTGTATATTTGCTTTGATTTCGTTCCATATATTTACTCTTTGCGAAAAACGTACGTCGAGTCAAATGCTTCTCTACCTTACACCGAGTGATTGCTTAAATAAAGGAATTAATCAAAACGTTATGTTCTTTTTTCTAGATTCTAACGCATGGGAGATGAAAAGAATTCAACATCAGGCAAAAGCGTTGGCAAAACATATCGGGTTTGCAGGTTTGTAGTAGATTGAACTCTCAACTTCAACTTATCGCCGGCTACTATCCCATGCGCTTATATTGTGTTTTCATTGCTTTCTTGTCATCATAATATATGACTAAACATCACTCCAAAAGTATTTATGATTATCGTCAGGAATTTGAATTGCAGGGTGTCATCTATGTCGCATATACAATAGAGTTTTCTAAGAGTTTTTTGCTCTATTTTGCTTAGACGAGCACTATATAATTGCGTCTAGAGCTGATGTCTATTATTTTAATGTTTTCCTTTAGAGTAAAATGGCAATAAAGTCGGCAAAAAAGACGAAGACTAAGAGCACACAAACAAAACGAATATCAAGATCAGCAAATCTGCGATTCAAGCAAACAAGAAAAAAGAAACAAGAAAATTATATCCAGTCGCGACCGAATCTTCTATACCCATCACTGTCAGTCAAAGGATGACAAAAGAATAAATGAACTAAATTTTCATGCTCTATAATAGAGAGTGGGCGCGGTTAATTTTTTTCTATATTCAAAATAAAAGTTTTTGTCATATAAACTTATGGGCGTTAGAAGCGTGCCCTTTGAAAAGTTTAGGTAATTTTTAAATTCTTTTGGGAATTTGTAGGCGATATCTTCATATTGGCTAACGGAAGAATATTTGCCACAAATACCACACAGACAGATGGACACGCGAACATATGGACATGCTTAGGTTCATTCCAAATTTAAAACTGGCCTAGAATTTGTATACCCTATGGGGTTTTTGAAGCTTGTTTCTGCGCGTTGTAAAGATATTGAAAAAATAATTCAATTTTGATTTTTTTCATTTGTGTGCACAAATGCCACGTCATCGCCCATAGAATATGCGTTCAACTTTTTGTACATTTATTTGCTCTAGTTTATGAGTAATGGGAAAAGCACCAACTTTTTATTTCTTTTGGAAAACAGAGGTGTTCTCAGCTTACGTGATGCTGTCCGTGTGTCCTTCGATCGATATGGTCCCTTTTCAATAGTAACCTACGCGCAAGAACTTCCAATATTTCTGCAAATTTGAAGTCGATGGCTTAATTTTTGCGGCCAGGAGAATGTTTACAAAAGACACTACAAAGGCGGACAGACGGATATGCCTAAATCGTTTTAGAATGTGATGCTGATCAAGAATATATATAATTTGCGGTGTCTCTGATGCTTTCTTCCAGGCGTTACAAACGTTTTGAGAAAATGAATATATCTCTCATCCTTTGGTGATGGGTATAAAAAAGAAGAAAAAGGCAGAGAGACCCAAGAAAGGATGTGGTACATTTAAAGCGCTCATGTAAACTATTATATGCAAACGACTTTTCCTGATGCAGTCTGTAACAGACAAAAATCAGAGATCATCACCGTAAAACGACCTTCTTCTTCAATCTAATCAAACATTTCATCATTGCCTCTACGGCATAAACTGTAATTTGTTTGCATGTCGTGAGTTTTTCTCAAACAAATATTTACTTAGTGTAGTATAGTGTAAGACGATAAATGGACATACGTATACATATGCAAAGTTTTAGAAAAGTTTTTTCCATTTTGATTGTTGTCCAATCATTATTCTCTAAAATGATGGCCTGTATTCATTTGTTGCTTACTACTATAAATTCCTTGCGTTATCTAACAATAGTTGCCCGACTAGCCGACGAGATTCGCTTAAACCTCCAGCCACTACTAACGTCATTGATTATGGTCATGACTGGCATGAATGCATTTCTTTTATGGCAGCTGTGTGCGCTTCTTAGCTTGCTTCGAAGCCCCAGGTTGATGGGGTTTCTATGTATATGGGTATACGTGGTATAAGTATGTCTTTCTTTTTTATTTATTTTTTTTAAATTTTTTATTGTTTTTTTTTTTTTTATTTTTGTCTTTCGACCACCAATAAAGCCTAAAGGCTTTTAAATAAATAATCATGTTGCACATTTGTTGTTGCCTGCAGTTGCTGTATTAGATTTTTGTTTGGCTGGTAGTTTAATAATAATAAGCCCATGATCGCGTCTTCTTGGTGATCATGAACTTGATGATAAACAATGATGCAGAGACAATAGATGTAATCATTTAATCGTTTTAAATGTTATTTATAGAACAAATTATTAATAGATTGGAGAAATATTGATCGAAGTACTATATAATATGTCGGCTAAAGGTTATGTAATGGAGCGATAAAAGGAAAAATAAGTAAGACTGCTCTGGTCGTCTTGAGGCGAATGGTTTCTAAAACTGGTAAAGGCATATCAGCTGGTCCATTAGTTAAGCTTTACTTATTTATATTTTTTTATTGATTGACTAACTGTATTCAAGTCCATTTCTGCAATGCAGTAGAAGAGGTACTCTAAGATTAGTTTCATGTTACATTTTTTACTTATTTTGGACATTTGTAGTCACGAGGTAAGGAAAAATAAGCAAATCGACAGTTTATTTCTTAAGTTTTATGACTCCGATCAAGGCAATCATTACGCGGCTCATATTATTGCGATGGTAGACGGTGCCGAGAGTTTCGGACACACTTTCGCCGTGCATGAGCTCGTGCAATTTTCGCTGTATGCGATCGAAGATTCTCAAGCAAGGTTTGGACGCACGGGTTCACCCATGCGAATTGTATTCTAATTTTGATTGGATACAAGCGGTATAAATGGTGCAGACATCAGTTGAAGTAAAGTGAAATCCTTCACTGCATTGATCGACATTTTGAAGGTATGTTCTGTTCCACAACCGCCATTTTGTATTATCTTGCCCAGACCATCAAAGGTAACTGACTCTTCTTCATTGACACCAGCAAAGAAAAGCGGTTGCTCATCAATTCCTTTATGCGCTGAGAAATAGCAGGGTATTTTGGGGGCAGTACAGTTTACCCCATTCGCCCGAATGTATTCATTTATTTTTACGTAGTCTCAAATTGATGCTGTTTGGTTTGAAAGCGTGAAAAAGCGGCACAAGAGTGTTCAGTCACCCATAAAAAATCATTGGTGAACACTAGGGAAGAAGAAGAAGCGGAGCCTTCCTGCACTCCTACATTTAAGTGGTATTTATTTGTTAAGTATTTGAGGTAATGGGGTAATCTTTGCTCTTTTAAGGATTTCAATTGCATACCTACAAATCTGCCTCAAATTGTTTTTCTTACGGTCTTCAAATTGAAGCTCAATCACAAAATTTTCGATCAATAAAATTCAAAAGTATATTTCGTTTGATAGTTCATGTAATTTCTGCTTCACAGCAAAATGGTTAAGTGAAGAATAGGTGCTGCACTAACTAGAGCACGAATTGACTTTCACTGCAATTCTTCACTTTTGTTGTCTTTGAGATCAGCTTCAACCTATTTCTGAAAAACAAAAGGTATCACTTTATCGAACCAAATAATGATGGTAACACCAGCAGTGCGTTTGTCTTG
>CCAG010022493.1:0-23564 GCA_001077435.1 Glossina morsitans morsitans
CCTCTTATTCGGCAGCTTGCGCGGTAAAAACTTCATGGTTTCGAGGCGAAATATTCCACGACTCATTTTGGCACGTTTTCAACTTTTGCGAATCGCTGATCTACTAATTATGATTGGCTTGACCTAAGTGAGTGGTAGTTAGAAAGAGACAGATGTGGAGAATAATTGGCAATAGCGAGGAGCTCCCAGCTCGAGTTGAAGATCACTTACTGAGTTCGTTTTCCTGGAGACGGACGGACATTGTACTGAAGCGGTATTTATGTATACATCTTATAAGAACATTTTAGAACGTTAGTATTTTTGACATTATTTCATTATAAATAATTTTGTGGACCATTGAACCTATAGTTGACCAAAATGAATAGAAAGAAGTAAACTAAAGTGTAGGGTGATCCCTTAATCTCTTCCATGCAATTTTCTTAGGACTTCATTCGTAATGATGCCTTCGCGATCAGTGTATCTACGTAAAACACCAAGAGACATCTGTCTTACAAACGTAGGCAGCAAACATTGTGAGAGATGTAACCAAAGGAATAATATAATATACGAACGAGGTATTCCCTCAGATGTTCTTGGTCGTCCAAACTATCTCACATTGAGCACTTTCCTTATGTCCAACAAAATTCCTTGCAACATAAAAAAATAAATCGATCGCTTCCGTAGCTAACAGTGAATTTTCGGTAAGAAATGTGATTAGGTAAACATCTTGTGTATATATGTCAACCTCCATTTCTCTTTATAATTCTTTCTATTCTTTTGTCCTTCTAAGAATTCAGCAGTCATTCACTGGGCTAAGTAGAAAAGATTCGATACGAACATGAAATGGTTTGCTTTGCCAAACAAATCAATTACGCACATGCACCGACAGAAACAGCATAGATGAAGTATGTGATAAATACACGTTCGAACAACTTGACCAAGTTACCGCAGCTCTTCAAGTTGCTTAGGCAATATATAGGGTTATAAAGGTGCATTTGACTTAGCTCTTCTTTTGTGCAGTCCATTGAGAAAGATCAATAATACCGCCATTTGGCTTTTTTTATATTCGAAAAAATATTGCGCCTTCTGTAAACCAGCTTAGATTCACAAGCATATATGATTCTTTCATTGATTCTATACTCATGTATACCGAGTGTTGCCAAATAGTTATTATCTCTTTTACTTACTATGCTCGATAATTTTCATTTAGATTAAGGAAAAGTCACAGATGAAACAAGTTGTTAGTCTTCAATGTAAAAAAACTAAATATAGAAAAGGTATTAAAAGGTATTATATATAATAAATCTCCAACATTCTTTAATATTGATTAGGTAGAGTTAACTTTCCTATTAAACTTAAACTTTGCCAAAGAGATTGTGAATGGTCTGCAACAGACAACGAGAGTGCAAGCATTGATTCGAAAAAAAGAAAAAAATAAGTGAATCAACAATTCGCCTGCAATATTGCAGTGTAGTATGTTGCAACAACAAATTTTTTTTAGACAGTCATACTGTTTGTTCCCCACCATGGGCAAACAGTATTTCCAGTAAGCAAAGCTATCTAAGCAAATAAACTGGTCTTGAACAAATATTTTCTAATGTTTGGAGCACCAAAGTATTACCAGAGAGATATAGATGACGATGATGGTGGTGATGATGATGATGATGATGATGAGAACGATGGAAGCGAACAAATAAACTTTTTTTTAATAAAACTTTTTTCCTTATGTGTTTACGAAACAAAAAAACAAAAAACAATCGCATCATTTGTTCGTTCCTTCTTCATTGGTTCGTTTAATGAGCTCATGAGTCTTAAAGAGTCCATTATAAAGAAATGTCGCTAATAATGGCGACAAAAGATTTACAGCGGAAGACAGACAGACGGAAAATAACAAAAATGTCCTTTTCTTTTTCGGTTAATGTTGTTGCTTGTAATATGGCTATGGCCGATATTGGTGGGTCGACGGACATTTTGTTTTGTATACCCGTCATTTTGCTTATTTCATAAAATTCTATTAGGTTAACAGAAGACAAACGCAAGTAAAGCACTTGTTCTACGATGTGCGCGCTTTTTCGCTGCTATAAAAAGAAATCAATTTTTTTTCATGAAGGTGTGTAAGTTAAAGCATTCACGCAAACAAGTCTCTCCAAGTATACGCTCACATACTTCAAAAAATACGAAAAACAAGACAAAAAAAAAAATAGAGGGAAGTACTACTACTTTATAGGAATCATTTATAGCACGCTGTACGGTTTCGGTTTATTAAGTTTACCAAATTTCACTAATACTCAGTAAATGCCGTTTATTGCTAAATAAAATATGTGTAGCGAGCGCCACGCTAAAAATATTTATTTGTTTAGCTTACAATGAAATATTTTTGAAAAAAAAACGGGTGTGGTCTTTTTTGTAATAGCCACCACCTATTCCTTTTTCGTTAGACCGGCACATTTTAACACAACCTGTTATTAAATTGAAAGCAACAAGACAAACACGCGCACAGTGGCCATCGCACAAGGGGAGTAAAAAGATTCATGCAATAGTCACGTACATGAACGCATGCATGCAGGCAGGCGATAGATATAAAGAACGCCACAATCAACCAACCAATATATTTATATTGTGGGCGTTTAACACTTGCCCACAAGTAATTTAACAGGACGACAGAATCGATAGAAGTAAATGTTCAACAAAAAACAAATAAATAAATAAAAATAAATAAATAAAAAAAAGACAAAAACAGCAAACCTCTAAAGACAATCTTCCAAAGTATTACATGAATGCATGCATACATATATATATATATATATATATATATATAAATACTTACATATATGTATATATATTAATACATACTTTGTTATATTCTAAAGAATATTTCCTGATTCTTCGTTCGGTTGTTTGATATGTGTACAGTGTGAAATGAACGAAGAAAACAAATGAATATATGTAAATAAATAAGTCAAGAGAAGAGAATGGCGCAAAGTAAGTTAATTAAAATTTCATACCCTATAGGAAATGTTGAAGGATATACAATTTTTGTTGAACAATATTTGGTTACCTGGATCTGGATTTGTCTTGCACATTATTTCATGTACGCAAGGTATACCGGTTTAGCAATCTTCATAATAACTACAGAACAATAAGATGCTATTAGACTCTTTTGCTGCACTCAGCTGCGTTCAGTGACGACAAAAAGCAAATTTAAAATCGTTTTGGCCATGTCCTTCCGTCCGTCTGATTGCTGTTAGTTTAGCTAGGTTACGTTTGTTCGATATTGGTACAGAAAACTGAAGACTTTGATTTTCATTTTAGATTTATAACCGGATTTGCAAATCAGCAGAATCATTGTAAAAATCAAGCCTAAAAATAATATTTGGTGAAAATTCAGAAGAAAGGAAAACATTGTTTCCAATAATTTATATTTCCCACAAGACAGAGGTATCCATACTCTTTACTAATACGCCTGTACACTTCAAATGTTTTAAGCAGAGTTATTGCTTAAGGTGTAGCTGCCTGTAGCTGTCTATTCCTTGTTTTATGCTGGCACTACCACAAGTGTCAATATGGGCCTCTAACACTTTGAGCTTAGAAAGATGGCTATAGAGCATAAAAAGTTTGAAAATTTCTTCCATTTTAATGAAGAAACCCATAATCGGTTTCGACTCTTTCGTTTGCAGTTATCGGATATACAAGGAAATATTCCAAAACTCTTGATCTCATCTCTCTCTGTAGATTTTTTTGAAACAAAGCTTGATCCAAGCAGATTATATATAATATATTCAATAGGTTTGAAAACTTCTAAAAACTTTATTTGCCAGCATTTCTTTTCTTTCAATCGTAAATTCCTGAGTGCTCGTACGATATACGATAGCATTTTGAGTTTTCATGGCGTTCTTTATCTTATTTTTTGCAAACTATAATAATATATGGAACGCATCAGCTGCATAAGAACAGCATCAGATGTGTAGTCTTGTGTAATATAATATATGTTTCCTGTTGCTGACACTCGGAATGCATGCAGCTGTTCATGTCTCGCAGGTTTATCATCCTAATTCTAAAGATAATCTCCATCGAGTTTATGAAAAAAAAAAATATTAATTTTACAAATGTAAAAAAACATTGAGAAGACTTCCAACCCAAGACTGGGTTCAACCCAATCTATTATATAAAATAGGACTATAGACTTCCAAACTTCCAAACAAAACCTTGGAGTAGTGGATAGTAATAATATTGGTAATAAAGAATAAGGAATGCTAGAATCCGCACTGCCGAGTAGCGAAGCATAGTGACCGTTAAGTCGAGGCTTGGGGGTTCAAATCTCTGTTGGTGGTTGCTACAGTGTGAGCGCTGAATCGGTAATGATACACCGTTTCGAACGAGGGCACACACACTAGGCTGAGACCATTCCTTAACCCTTTGTCTTTGCCTACTTCTCCTTGATCATCACCACTTTACACCTATACACGACGTCCGCTAAGTGATTCGTTATATTAGCAAAAAGAAGAAGCCCTTGTGGTATTTTTAAATTGAGACAATTTTGGAAAAAGGCATAATTGCTATCGATATCAACTCGCAATGGCGAAAAAAGGCTCCACTTTTATTATAACTTCTCGTTCAAACAAAACATCGATAACTTTAAGTAAAATTTTGGGTGCTGCTTAACCCCTTCCCTAGGACGGAATATGATCGTTCCTTTGAGTGTTCTCACTATTTCTTTCCTCTCTTTCCCACTTTCATATTGCTAGTGATAGTAAGGGAAGAGAAAAGGAAAGAGTGAAGATCCTAGACTAGAACCTATAGATTTTGAAATATGAAATGATGAAATTTATACGCGAGAAATAAAGTCGAGACTTTTGCATAAACTATTTTCAGAATCTCTACTGGCCTTTTGAAGGCTTTTTAGCGAACCTTTGAATTTGTTACGTATCGTCTCTGCAAAGTTACGCAAGTATGTCATTTAAACATATTTTGAACTTAGTTAAGCGTGTGCAAACTATACTGATCGCCTATTATGTGAGTATGCTTTATAAGTTTTTTCTCTTTGTATACACATTTCACTTCGCATATATGTACTTTAACGCAATTTCTTGTTTTTACTTCACCTGATTGCTTACAAACTATGTAGTATTGTGTATATAAAGCTGGCAAGGGGCCAACCATAACAATTATGTATCCAATAAACACAATGACCGAAAAATCATTGAAAAAGAACAGCAGCAACAACACCAACAACAAACAGCAAGTTGGGTACTATAGTCGCTTTGTTGTTCGCGTGAATTTGAAAATTAACTTGAGTGGACAAACGACGATAGACAAGTGAAGGAAATCGCTTTGCATGACCAAATGCTTATTGAAGCAATATGAGAGCCTGGTGTTAAAACTGGATTGTGGACCTGACTGACCGCATGTTGAGCCATTTAATCGAATAAGATGATATAAAGCACAAAAACAAGAAATAAGCTCCACCATATATATCACCCGCTGAAAATCATCGCCATCATCATCGCGCAAGCAAACGCCAAGTTATTCGTAGAAGGAGATTAAAAAAGAGCTCGAAAAGAAAATAACATAACAAAAACTTGCTTGACCACCGACTACTACAACCACTACTACTACTTTGTAAATATATTTTATTATCTTCAAAATAACGACATATAACGTCTCTGCCAGTGCGAAATTCCTTTGCTTTCCCTATATTCCCTAGTATGCGAACCAATGACGTCAGAGATTTCGCTCAATATTACTTATGGATGCGTTTCATGCAAAGCTAAACAACGTGTTTTTATGGATGGATTTTTATGTTTTCCCTCTAAACCGGATACAAAAGAAGCTGACGCGTACGTACGTACGTCAGTCATTAAACTTATTTAACCTTAACCTTAGCTTCGGTAAAAAGCTTCGATACAACCTCAACTATGAGGGCATCATCTTCGTTAGTAGGTGTCAGAGTGTGTATGGATATTATATAAACGCATATAATCGAAAAACAGCGCCGCACACGTTCACACATGTCAATACATGTGACCACATTTCTCCCAAAAAGGTACCAGAAACTACTAGACACATTAACTTTGGCGGAGAGTTCGTTCAACTTTACCAAAAAAAAAAAAAATAAATAAAAACAAAGCAACGTGAACGCCTTTCTGTAGATGCGGAAAAGTTTATTTACGCGCATGTATGCATATAGATATATTTCGACATTCGGCGGTTTTTATTCGTTTTCTTTTCTGCTAGTTTTTCGCTTCTCTTCAAAGTTTTGCTCTCTCAGGCACAAAACTTTCATTGGATTTACTTCCAAAAACGTAATTCTCAGCAGAAAAAAAAAACATTCATTTCAGTGAACTTTCTGTGACCCACGTATCGTAATTGATTTTACTTGCGAAACCTTGAAAATCAATACAAAGGTGTTTTTGTTATACGTTTCGCTCAAGGTAAAAACGGGAGATAATGCGAAATGAATCCGTCTTCACAACAATGCCATCACTGCCTTTCTATTCCAGTTTCGTTATACATACATGCCAAGTTAAAAGTTAGTTTATCTGAGGAAGACAAGGTATGTTTAAGTTTTTATTGCATTTCATTTATTCGCTTTTAATAAGCATGTAATTCGGTTCGATCACTTGCATATGTATGCGATCTTATATTTCTAGCGTATGGAGTATAAATTCGATTTGTTAAAAATGTTATATAAGAGGCATATGAACCGTACATTTCATGAAGTGGTGGTACTTCAGATGACGATTAAAAGCAAAATAGTTTTAAAAAGAAGAAGAAATCTACACCAAAACACCAAAAACCTACGTTTTATGTTATGTCATGGAAAAATTGGACTTAGTATTATTTAGGAACCTGAGTGATTTAGTAAATATTTTTATATGAGTGTCTTCTTTTGTGTTCAAGTTCTTGTTATGGCCACATTACCTGGATTTTGTTGATTTCAAAACTTTTTACGGAGAAAATGTGTTTCAGATACATTTCATTGACGCTACGGCTCGCTACGGAGAACGAAAATGGAACTGGAATTTTTCTAATTGTTTGAAAAATGCAATTTTCAAAATTTCTCGAAAAAAATCGTTGGGCAACGGTATCCCGGCTTACTAAATGGATATAAAATATTTAGATCGGATGGAGCAACATTTTGAGCGTCTTGTTATGTAACCACCCTCACGAACGCTGGAAAAGCGGTGTAATTTTTCACATTGCACAATGAAAATTTGTTCATAACAGTAGTTTGATATAAAAAACAACAAAAACCAAATTTCAGTAATTAGGTACATTTTTTTTATTTCACCCTGTATAAAAGTCCTAATGAAACGCAACTCATTGTATGCACACAAAGTTTATTTTTTAGTACTTTATGAAGAAAATAGGCGAACAATCATAAAATCTTTGACAAGCAGGTTAACTTTGCTAAATTTAGACCAAGCCATTTCTCTCTTTGGATCCTTTGCCATGTAAGGATTCTCATGAATAAGTGCCTTTGAATGAAAATAAGGTAAAATTGTGGGGGTTTTATTATGAAAATAAATTAAGAGGGGCTAGACGAAGTGGTATAGTGCATCTAAAGGCCGGCCTTGCTCGACTATAATGTTCGTACTCGTTTTTATAAGGTTTTGTTTTAAGCAAGTATTTTCAAAAATTAAAAGTCGGCCCCATTTATTTCATCTGTTCTTAAGCTACTCATAAAAATATTTCAAAAATTAAATTTTTCAAAATTTTTCAATACATTGGCGTCAATTTTCATATATCATATAGGAATATGTCAAATTTCAATTTGCTCTCTCATGTTGCTAGAGGTTTTTTATATATACAGCCGTTGTATGCGGCTTCGGTTTACCATATTGTCTACTCTTAACCGGAATAGAACCACGAAAAGGATTAGTATTTAAGCGAAAGGAATTTTTAAACACTTTCTTCTCTTTTAGTCGTCACTACTCCGTTAATATTAAAAGGCGCAGTCTACGCGTTAGCTCTACTAGAAGAGAGCGAATCTTCATAAGCCCTCATCAACTTCATAATTGGTTAACTAATATTTTTTAAAATTTTTCAGAAATGTTGCTTAATTCGGTTAGTAAACGCTTTGCACCATGAAATAAAAAAATGCATTACCAGAAGAAAAACTTTTTCCTAGAAGTTTTGGTCTACTTTTAGGCGGTCAAAAAGGCCTACCTTAGTCAAATAAGCCTTCGCAGCCTAATTTCAGTTATACATATTAGGAAGTACAAATTCATTCCAAAGGATTTTCAAGCGTTCAATAAGTTGCTGCAATTTCATCAAGTCGACGGTTAAGTAGTTATAAGGGTGAGAGCAAATCGAAGGCTTCCAATTCTTCTACCAAGAAATTAAAAGATTGAGATAAAGATGTTGGTGTTGGCTATGAGTTCAGATACTATTGTACTTTGCTCTCAGCAAACTGGAAAACATGCCATTCTGCTTTCGACAGGTGCAGTGAAAGATCACGTTCGAGCATAAAATCGTCGAGAAAGGAGAACGAGGAAGAATATTTGAATATGAAAGGACATTTTCATGATCCTAGTTTTGCAGAATAACGTCGAAAAAGAATAAAAAACTTGTTGTGAAAAAAGCACTCCTATAGCGTATATGAAAACTTTAAAAGCATTTTTCTCGAAAGACAATGCGATTTTTCCAAACGGCCCACGCAACAACTCTGACCACTTTCATTCTTTTTCAGTATCTTTAAAATAATACTTGCAAGAGCATCATGGAGGGGATTTTCGATAACCTAATATAAACATTTTCGATCAACAATTGACTCGAAATTTCAATTTTTATACATAATTCTCTATCTACAGACATCAAATGACTTTCTTAAATTAAACGAGTCCCTTAAATAAAAATGTCTCAAGAGGATAGCTCCGGTGTTGCTAGTTTTTAATATTTTTCAGAAACAATTTTCTTTTTTTTTTTTATACTTCTATATATATTCTTAATAACCTCCGCAAATTTAATCTTTTTTCCATCTCAACGCCATTGCATTCTTTACGTTCTTCTTCTTCTTCTGCGAATCAGCAGACCAACAACAGAAGATTCACTGAGTTGTTGTTGTGGTTGCCCCTTAAAAAACCCTGTGATTATATAAATTAAATAAAAATAAACAAAAGGCAATCATGAGGGCAAAAATGAGCCTTACATCCTTTGCCTTATACTGCAATGATCCAAATTTAGTAGAGCTAAACCTTTTTTTGTCTAAATACTCTCCCTCCTCATTATGAAATACTAATAGTTATTACTTATTTTCATAAAATGGCTTTTTTTTTATCTATTTCCTTGTTGTTGAACTGCTTCCTTTCGGATGGATGGATCTGGAAAAAAAATAAAAGAAATATTCAAATAGTAGATGGTCAGAAAGGTTACTTTATTCAAATTATTATAAGAAAAATGCGCTTACTTACTTAAATAATAAGTCTCCTTTTATATATATATATATATATCCAATAAATTTGTCTCAATTAGTCCTCCTTTTCTTCACTTTCAGTTTTCCAATTTTTAAAGAACTTTTGTAAAAATCTTGAAGGAAAAAATGTTTCATATGTTTTCTTTTGAATTCGTTATACCTCTCTTTGCTTTCACTATACCTGCTTTTGAATTTGCTGTACCGCCTTTTGATTTCGCTATACCTCTCTTTGATTTGTAAACAATTTCATACGTTTTCTTTTGAATTCGTTATACCTCCCTTTGATTTCGCTATAGCTCTTTTTGAATTCGCTGTACCTCCTTTTGTTGGTCAAGGTATAAAAAATGTCAGAGAAAAGACACAAAGGGAAATCAGGTTTTCGTGATGGATATTAACTGCTTTTAAAACGTTTCAAAAACATTAAAGGAAAAGAGATATCTATTATTTATGTAAATACTTAAGCGCACGCATCAATAAAAGTTTTTTTTTGGTGATTTTGTGAAACTAATGTGTGTGTTAGTTTATTTTATAATTCTTTAATTTCATAGTTATTATGTCGATTTTTCTAATTCAATATTATTAAGAAAATTGACGAAAAAAAAATCGCCAATGCTCCCATCCACACTACTCGCATATTAATCCTAATTTCCCTCCATCTCTATATCCAATCAACGTGAAGAAAATCAAGATCAGAAAATCAATGCAAACAAGCCGTCTTGATCATATTATTGCAATATGCCAATGAATCTGCAATTGTGGCCAAAATCTTACGATTAAACATATACCTTGTGAACGTTAAGATCTTTCCAATATTCGACGACTCATCTTCGGATCGTCTAACACCATAGATGTCGTGAAAGTATCTGGCGAAAGTATTATCAATAAAATATTGAACTTTATTAAAAGCTATCTTTAAAAAAAATAGAAAAGTCGATAGTCTTGGTTGCTAGTGCTTATCCTGCTACAATTTATTTCTTTGATCTAAATAAATTATAATAATACTAATAATTAAGCAAAGAAGTAAAGTCAAATTTTTTTTAGCAAAGACACAAACCACAAAACATCTTGCATTTGCTTTTTTAAATATTCAAGACTAGTTTCAGTGTCCATTACACCAGAATCAAATTACATCGAATTTAATGCATTCAAAGTTCTCCTTCGAGAGCTCACACAGAGGTTGATATTTGAACCTCTTACTTTTGGGGGTGCATATATTTATAATGCGTATGTTTTTTGACAGACATATCTCGGCTTATTATAGAATTCTTAAGACTGTCTTCACATTTTAGTTTAAACGAGAATCTGTTTTCCTTTATGTAGGGTATTTAATACTCTTTCTGAGAGAATGACAAAGTTGAATATATATTTTTATTGTTCTGCCTTCATTTGAAATACGGTAATTTGCCTTTGTATACCTATACGTGTAAAGCATTACAGAAGTGTTAGTGCAATTCATATAATTTTCTCCTTTAGTTGCACTATGGCACACAGCAAGTATTCTTCTTCTTTAGAAGTCTCTCTCAAAGTATCTCTTTCGCTTTGCCTCTCCTTCTCTCTCTCTCTCTATTACTCCTTCGAAATTCATATACAGCTGTGTGCGTTTATGAGTTTGTCAGTTGTGTGCTTAGCCCCTTTGCCAAATGAAACCAATTGATAGTAAATGCTCACGCAAAATATATTTACATATATGTGCATGCCTGTATATATATAATAATATTTTTAACGATGTATACAATAACCACACCTTACGAGTGTATTCTTTGCAAGCGAAAACAAAAAAGTTTGTTTTGTTCGTATTGTTTGAAATAGCAATAAAGACTCGGAGACAATAAGAGGAAACAGAAATTTATAAACAAAAACTATATGGTAGAGTATTATGTATATATATAACAACAACTTTAGTACTAAGGAAATTCTGTGTTATATATACTGGAAGCCTAGTAAAAATGTTGCTGTTGTTTGATTTTTTGTTGTTGATGATAGATGGCAGGCAGGTTATATTCACTATACATGCATATATTGTGTAATAATAATAATAACAATATAACAGCAACAACAATTGGTGGGGTTGTTTTTAAAATTAAAAAATGATGCTAATAATGTATGATTTTGTTGGTGAGTTGTGTGTGAAAGAGAATACAAAAAAAAAAAAGAAAGAAAATACACACACATACGCAAAAGCATTAAATAAACATTATAGGAAATGTTGATTGTTTTTGCTGTTATTGTTGTTCTTAATAACAAAATGTCTACTGACTGTCTCGTCAACTCGTCGTCGGTTTTTTATTGTGTCGTAAAGGTGGGTCATTGTGGAATGACAGCGCCGAACTAACCAGGCTGCCAGTAATTTCGGTTAGTTATTATTATTCCGTTTCTGACGAAATAATTTGTACATGTGTGTATGTGTATTTTTCGTGGTTTTGTTGTTTGAAATTTGTAAACAAAAAAAAAAAAAAACCAGAAAAGAAAAGAAGTGCAATATATATATATATATATATATACGTATATAATAAGGAATTTCTGTACGCAACCAAAATGGCGTAAAGAGAACGAATGAACTGACTATTACTACATCACTCACTTCGTAGAAAATGAAAAAAATGTGAATAAAATTGAAAAAAAATGATAAACAAACAACTAACTGAAAATTATGAGTGCCGCTGTTCATATTAACGTTTGAAAGAAACAGGTTGAGATATGTTGACAGTCTGACTGCTGTTTGTTTGTTTACTTTAACTTTATATACAAAAATCGCAACACAATTTAGTAGATAGACGGACGATAATCGCTGTACATATTTAATGGATTATATATATATATATATATATATATATGTATGTATGTGTATATATATATAAAATAGTAGTGAGTAGTATTCGCGTCACATTCATGATTTTTCTCTCTCCGGCTCTTATAATAATGTTGCAAGACAAGTTCAGTGTTGTGTTCTTTCTTATAAATTAAATAAATGAAATTTTTTGCGGGCTATCTATTTCTCCTTGCATGCAGTGCTTCCTTCCTCTGATTCGATTTTGAGAGCCTGCTATTTAGTGTCATATTTCGTACAGAATTTCGATATTTTTGGTAGTTTCGCAGTGCCCAACGCCGTCGCTACTCTCCAAAGATGCAACACTGAACAACGACCCGGCAGGCCATAATAAGCTGGTCAGTTCATAAAGGAAGGAAGTAAAGTATATTTTTGTGAATTATTTACAAACGAACGTTTGAGTTCAACGCAAACTGACAACTAAACAATTCGCACTGAACGAAACTCATGTGCGTTTGAAGAGACAGTAAGTAAGTAAGTAAGTAAGCAAGCAAATACTTCTGGTTGCTTGAAGAATGGGATATTGAGAATGGGAATTTATACTTGCTCTTCGTACTTATGCTGAAATGCTTCCAAAGATTTTGACAGTAAGTAAGTTTTCAGACCGGCTCTTTCAACTACTACTCTCATGGTATATGTTTTGCATAACATGTTCCTCTTCGCCTCACTTTCGTGCGAATATCATCAGATTTTTGTTTTGATTTCATTATAAATTTCCTCTGCTAGTGATTGTACAAACAAACGAGTGTAAGAAACGGAATTGGGAAAGTATTTATGGCGCAAATATATTTATTAACTTCTTGATAATAATGTTTCTTTTGCATTTGCGTTCATCACGTGGCTTTGATTACATTTTCCAAGCGTGGAGGAACTGTGTGTTTGTTTTGTGCGCTCTTCTGTATCATCCAACCAAATTGTTACTTTTACACCACACATGTTTCGTGTCGTTTGTTCGCATCTGACCAATCCGCATAGCCAAAATGCGCATTTGAGCCGTCATTGTTCCACATAGCATTAGGGGAACAGCATTTTTAGAATAACTCACTGCACAGCATTTCATTTCTCAACAATATTGCTCTCCGCACAACAATCTATAATTGAATGCCTTATAAAACACCTATAATCAGAAGAGAGCAGGCATTTGCTCTACTGTTTTTCTGCTTTCATTGTATTCTCGGGCGTCCGCTTTCGTATTTTCAGAGTGCAGTTGAAAATGCTTTGCAAATTTATTTATTTATTTATTTATTTATTATTGTTTTGTTTCAATAGGGGGCGACTTTATACATATGCTTCAGTCAGAGACACATACATGCATGTACGTATTGTTCTACTTAGTAAAAGAAAATATCTGGCGATTCTTTAGTTTGAATAGCTTTCAAGTCTTATGCATTTAACATGAAACATACATACATACACTTGCTTCAAAAAATGTGCTGACAATGACATTAACCACGTGACAGCATCTAACGGAGTCGTTACATATAAACGTAAAAATCGTCGAAGAAAGGAAGAATACCCTAAATGGTGTTTGGTTCCATCCACAGCGTCCAGATATCTCATGATTGCTGATAAACATCAGGTATGTATATATGAAATCGAAATCTTTTGCAAAACAATCATAATGAAAATGATAAAAAATATTTTATTCGAAGTATCTATGGCTGACCAACTGTCTGATAATTTTTGTATATTTTCATGAGGAGTCAAGCACTACTCAGCAAGCATGTCTTCCAAGGTAATTAGAAGGAGTCGAGCAGCAAGGTCGTTGCGTTTTTTGGGATTTCGCTCGTCCTTTGAAAAGTGAGCAGTTCAAGTCAATTAATGGTTGTTGGTAGCGTTTGGTATAAACTGTTTCGCCAGTCTGTAACAGCTAACAACAGAGCACACTTTTCTGGTTCCACTAAACATTGTCAAATATCGTCTTCCTGTCAAAGCGGTTCAGCCTCGCAGTGCATGTGGATGGTACGCCTGGATCTGCCGATGAATTTTTACGCCTGGTTTTCTCAAAATAGATTCACTTTTCATCCCCAGTTAGAAAACGATGAGGACAAAGAAAAAATACTGTCGACGAATGCCGTTTATTTCGCAGAAATCTCGACAGTTGTGCATTGTGTATGTATGTGTTGGCATTATAATTTCTTATTGTTGCTAGATGTCCGGACTTCAGAAAAAGGCCAATCTTAGACACATATATATCTTCTAGGTGTGGCCTTGGGGCCTTCTATTGTCAAATTCCGATTTCATATTTACATACACATACGTACACATATCTTTAATTAATCTTGTGGCACATCTTTGCACTGGTACGGAATGTAAAAATTAATCGGACTTTTGATTTATTGATGGGGAACTAGCGATGCGAATTTGAAAGTTAACGTTTATGGAAAATGGAAAAAGGAAGTGAATGAAAAGTAAATTTAAAGCGTCACTTGAAATTTATTGAATCTATATAAGCACTGCATGCCAAGTTTAAAGGGCTATTTAGCAGTTCTTATTGCAACTCCCAGATATCGGTTTAAATATTTATTTATAAAAGCGTTGACTAATTCCTTTGATGGATACTTCTTCCATTTAACTATAACTACGGTACGAGGTATAAGTTTAACGTAACGGTAAAGCTACGTAAGTGGAAATTTTTAATTTGCTTTAATCAATAACATTATTGACTGATTTAGTCTCATTCAAGGATCAGTACATCCCTAGCAAGAAATTTCATTTTAAGACATTACGTAAAATTAATAATTTTTCGATGATTTTTTTATATGTTGATAGACCTCTCGGAAGTGGTTACAGTTTTGTCTCTGCTTGCTGCTATTTTCTTCTTTCTTGTTCAAAAATATTATTAGAACGCGATTAAGTAAAAAAATTTGTTCATTGTGTACGTATACTTCGGATAGGCACTGTGAAGAATGATTTAATTCATTGTTTAGAATTTGATTTATCACTTTATTTTAAAGTCATAGATATTTTATTTGGAAACACGAGTTACGGGAACAGTTATTGATTAAATTTGAATCTTAAGTTATCAACTGTTTTGTATTCAACTGTCATACAAAAACGTGTCCGTAAACAAATACAAAAGTTTATGAAACAATTTTACTCTAAGATTCAACAATAAAGAAGAATTTGAACTGATTAAAAACAGTAGAGTATATATATATTGTAGCGCGTGTTGATCAGCGCGAAATACAGAAGAATAAAAAAAGAAAGAAAAAAGTAGAAACAATTAGCAAAAATTATTGGAAGACTTGTGAAAATGCAAGTGCAGCATAACAAATATTAGGAACAACAAAGGTGTAAAGTTGCACTAAGCGCTCTACAATTACTGCTTACGCTTAAAAGCTATTTTTCGAACCAATTTATGCTAAGGTAAACATAATTGTAACCATTCTCGAGAACATTCAATTTAGAAACACATTGCCATCCCTGTGCAAAGCATGCCCAAGCATTTAATTCGCTTTGTGAGGAGTGGCTCTTGAGGAATCACTCCTTAAGGAGTAATAGTCTTGGCGGAAACAGTCGAGCAGTCTAGCAGTTTAGCAAGATCAGTCGCCTTGCTAAGACTCATCCATTCTCCATATCCGATATTAAGGGTTTGATGCTCGGCATGACGTATTCATCGGAAATCCCCTGTCCACAGATAAGCGCTCTCAATAATCTAAATCTTTATAATAAAAAGAATTTACCAAATTTTTGAATTGATCTGAACGAGACCAGTATGCGACACAAAATACCGATTTTACCATGGTTTTACAAGAATAAAAGTAACGTCACTAACACAACTGTCATGAAATTTTAACTTTTTCGTTTGAAGCTGGGTACTGTATAAAAACCATTTGGACTCGTCAGTAGTGGAGAGCCCTATGTGCCATCCTACAAACTTGTTGCATGATGTTTTATTTGTAGTAAGTTTTCTTTTAGACTGTCCGAAAATACTATTAACATATGTATAGTGTATATAATTCCTAAGAAGTGTTTACAGACGGCTCTCGCTTGACACGGTATTGTAAAGCACCTTTCGATACAATATGCAACATATTTCCTCGATTTCCATTATTTTAAAATATATATGACACGGTTTCGATACAATATGAATAACAATATGATTTATATCATATCTGAGTTTAAATTATGATACTCTATATTTTTTATATCTTGGGTTACATGAATAAAAAAAGTCCCGTCTAAGTAGGTTTCAGTACAGCAACGACTCTTGCTTAAAAATAATCCTCAAAGTCGTATGCTTATTGACTTTTTTTATCTCTTGTTATATTGTGGGTCGGCGGTTAATAATAGCAGCAGGCCGAACTCCAACATTTCATTGACTAAACAATTATTTGCAAATTAAAACGTTTTCAGCATCTTCAGTAGTTTTCTGCCATACAACGTATTCCCATTGGATTAATATTGGCTTACATTAGGGCTAAGTGGAATTGGATTTATTGCGGTTGTACACAAACCCTTGTGATCTTTTTAACTAACATCTTTAATACAAACAATATCTTGCAGATCGGCTGACACGACTAGTCTTAACGCCGAAATCGTCTACTTTAGTCAGATCAAAAGCGCCTTTCATATCAAATTTAGAAGCTGCTGCGCGTTAGCTCAAGTCGCGCAATAGATGAAGTAGAATAAATTACCTTTTCCAGGCGCCAGTATTGTCTTAGCCCTAACATAGCCCATTCATTTGTTTGCTTTTGCTTACACTGTTTTTTGTTTGCATTGAACGAGTGCTGAGATCTTGCACATAAACACTTTCATGCACACTCAAACCAGAAACGTAAGAGATTCAACAAATCCTAACAGTTCTGTCAGTTCCATTCCGATTTATCTATTTCGTATGTCAATTACACAAACATTCCGCTCTACTTAAATGTATCTAAACTTTGTTACGACAGTACACCTGAACAATTAAGTGTCTTCAGACTCTTCATGCCGAAGTCTATATAGCGAACATGTGTGTACAAAGATTCAAAATGTGAACAATTTAGAGAATGCAGGAATCTTTCATTCTTGACGAAGCGTTCATTCACTATTGAGATTTCATCGTTTCACAAAAATTGGAGATTCGTTCAAAGACTAAGTTAAGTCAGCGCTAGATTTTACTACACCGTGATCCAAGCTCGACGATTTGCATATTACCAGAATGCTGTATATACGCTAGACGAGACCAGTACTTGAATATGATTCCGTATTGTGTGATCGTCTTCCTGCAAGTGTATGTGGCAAGCATAGATTCCGTTCAAAAGCAATTTTTGCTCTCTACCCTTAGGAATACGAATCGAGACCTGTTTGCTTCCTTATGGAAACCGATTGCTTTTGTTAGGCTTGCCGTCATTTGAAAAACGTAGATTGACCCTTGAATTTTCGTTCTTAGTTAAGGAAATAAACGGTATCACTGGCTCGCCGGCATGACTAGGTTTACTAGATAAGCTTCAATATTCCCAGCCCCCGCTTCTCTAAGTATGTTATTTTCATAAAACTTAGCCAGTGTAGATATAGTTACGAGTTTGCAATTTTTTAGGGTCGTGTGAAAAAGTGTAAATGATGTCTACTGTTTAGTCTTAATATCGAATTCTTTAAATTCTATCAAATCAACCTTCCATATGAGATGTTTTCAGGGTTCTCTGTCAATCATCTATAGAATCTCTGTTAAAAATTTGTCTATGTTATAACTAAATTAACTTTAAGTCTTGAAACGTTCGAATATTCACTAGTGGCGTACGGATGAACAGACGAACAGATGGACATGCAAATAACCCATATCTACATGGGTTAGCATTCTCTCCAACTCGGATCTATATCGGCTGCGAGTTTGCCACTATGTTAGATGTGTCCACGCTTTTTTTTTTATTTTTCCTTACAATAATTTACTCATAACACTTAGCATAAGATTTATTTTTAAGAGTCAATCGAATTTGGTTCTTTTTTCTCTTTAGTCTTTAAACTACAGCAACAAACACTTTTTTAATAGACTGACATAATTTGTAGAAATAACTCCGAAAAGAAATGAAATGTTACGATTTTTATATCCACAGAAGCTAGATGATGTTAGAACGAAACAGAATACAACTAACAATAGGTTAGAATGAAACAGAATACAACTAACAATAAGTAAAGAGAAATGAAACGCACAAAAATAAGGAAACAATAAAAATTGTTAAGAGAATCCCTTAAACCAGAATGCATGAGTGAACGTGAATAGAGAACTATTTCAATAATTACTAGGGCTCTTGTACACGTGCACTCGTAAGAGCATAAGAGTTCGTTCTACTTATGTCTTGTATTTTTTTTGCATTTTTATTACATTATCATATATGTAAAGACATCTCTGTTATGTTCGTTATGTTCATTAAACTTATCTAAAAAGTTTAGTTGAATACTTCGAGATAGAGCGGTAGGTTTTAGCTAAAAATTTCAAGTTATTCACGTAAATACACAGAAATCAAATAAAATTTCATTTAATTGGTGTTCATTAACGTCAAGTGGCGATTGGATTGTGTAGAAACATCACGTCCTCGCTACCTAAATAATCAATTAAATTATTATTGTTATTCATTCATTCATTATTCTGTTGTTTGTTGATTGTTGGTTCGTTCATTTTTTACTCGCTCGCTCGTCGTTGGCAATGAGCATTGCCACCTATAAAGATGATGATGGTTTTTAGTGGATGATTAAACTGAATTTAATCGTTTGCGACCAGGCGCTCATCTCTGCCCATAGAGGCTCAACTTCATTTAGATGTTTTTATAACTTTTTTCCATTTTCAAGTAATTGTTATTTAACACAAAATTGCTGTTGCCATAATGATAATGATAATGATTACAGTCATTATAATGCTCATAATTGTCTTTCGATGTGTTTTTTTTTGCAGAGCCTAATACTTTAGTGTGTGTGAGCGCAAAACTGATAAATATGAATACGTACGTGTTTTTGAATTGAGTGAGTAGTACGTGTACGTCTGTCTGTCTGGCTGACTTGTGCGTTGTTTTTCACTTATGAAATTTTATCAGCTTTTACATATTAGGAGAGCAAAAACAGTTTCAATAATTATATACTCACCGTATAGTATTCTCAAATTCATTTCATTATATTATTTTATATTGATAAATATAAACATAAAAAACGAAAAAGAAAAAAATTACTCATTAATGTATTGACTTTTATGGCATTGAATTACAACGAATAATTTGAAGTTACTGGTATATTACTGGTATTGCCCGCTAAGCTCTCGTAACACTGCTGCTATAATGTTAAGAAAAAAAAATAAATAAAAATAAAAAATGGAGAAAACGAAATCTACTTGCTATAATACAAGCTATCCTAATAATATAAAAACATAGGGTGGGCGCCGTAAGTGACAACAACATATGTAACTATGAAAAAAATATCTAATAAACAAACAAGAAAATTATAAATTATTTACTTGAAAATGCAAAAACAAAAGAGAGGAATTTCGTTTAGTTGCTTAAATCAATAGTAGAGGGAAAGATCGATATTTGATTACTCTTCTTTCAATATCTATCTTATAGTTTATAAGGAGAAGAGTGTTTGCGCCATTGCGAACAACTTTACAAGACGTCGCAAGGCAATATCGCAGGATTTTTTCCTTGTGGGTTACCGATATTGGGGATGGTGTCTGTTGCTCCGGAACATCAAGTTTGATACCAAGCCACAAAACCTATGGCAACTAAACTAAGTCCAGGTACTATGTATATTAGTGAGAGAGGCTAGAAAGGACTGATAAAATGTAAGAAAAGAACAAGCTTTTGATTATCATGCCTGCATGAGTATGATACAGTGCTGTCGTGGCATCATTGAATAATTTGCTTTTCCATTAACTGTTTCTTACGTCATTTTCGTATAGATGGCCTTAGAATTTAAAACGGAAGCAAGCAAACCGCACAGATCACGGTATTAGAATACTTTACAAAAAAGTATGAATGATTAAAGTAAAGTACAATGAGTAAGGTATAATTCTTATATGAGGACGAGAACTTCCAAGTCTTGCTCGTGATTCCCACCGTGGGCGGGGAATGCCATAAGTCAATCTATATAACAAACGATGGAATTGTGTCAAATTCCTTTGGATGTTATATACACTCGGCATTTTGTAGCATAAATGCTATAGGACCCGGACATAAGGAACATCTCCTTGCAACATAAACGGTATAGGGTAGGACAAGTCACCAGCAATCCTATTACTTTTGCCAGTTGCGGAATGTACAGATGTAAAGCGTGCCAGTTGCAGAATGTATAAAAATGCAGCGTGCCAGTTGCGGAACGTACAGATGTAAAGCGCGCCTTTTGTTAACGTTTTTACCCGTTCAACTTCCCTCGAATTATTGTATTCCCTCGAAAATTTTCGTCAATCACAAGCTGCATAATGAATGCATTTGGACTTTATGACCCAGGAAAATAAAGCATCGTTAGTATGTGTCTGTTGAGGTTCAGTCGAACATAATTATCTTGCTTGCTGTTAAAAGCAATGTGCATTTGTAGGTTATTTACTATGTTGAGGATGAATATCTTGTTATAATGTTATACAATAGTATTGTTTATCTGTATTTTCCTTTTGTGGTCATGATTTCATTCAATTTCAAGAGAGTATTAGAAAAGTTTGCTGTAGCCAATGTAACTTTCAGACGATCTTTTGCTGGCAACTTTTATTCTCCTAGCAAATACAAGTAAGTTAACTATCTCTGCTACATTAGTGAGTAAATAAATCTAATATTCCCGTACGAGATTTTGAAGCGAAACGATTTAGTGCAAATTTAACACTAGTAGCGCTCGTATGCTATTGAGCTACTTGCAAGGACAAATGACTATATTTTGTAAGGGAGCGCAGGTCATATGTTAAGCCGATTTTGATTATTTTTCTGTTCTATTTTGCCGAAACAATTTCATTTAGTCGTGTATTCGTCTCTCATGCACTGCTTGATGTCATTCCAAAATGTGATGGTATTTTTGCTTCGTTCGAAGGATTTGATACTGCGTGTCTTTCTACATATATATTTATTTACTGTTTCCTTATTTTCAGCGAAAGTAAGTGGCACCGTTTTTTTGTAGCTTAAAGGCTTACACAGAGGAGAACGTTGATCAGAAACAACAAATGAACGGTTTGCAATATTTGCAGGCTTAAAATGTCATTAATAAGAAAACACAAGTCTAAGCGACTATACGCTACTATCACAATGGAACTGAAAATCGAAACCGCGAACGACGATTTAAAAGTCGCGACTCTTCACCCGTCGACTAGTTCCGTTTCCGAAGTCTGTATTACGGATAAAATAAGTGCCTTGAGAACGTGTATCTTGCAGTTCCAGCTTAAAAATATCACCCTACAACCGCTTTGGTAATCTCATTAGTAACCATCATGAAATTCTTATCTTATACTGTGCTTTCTCATTAGTCCATATGAACTATCACTAACTTTATATATAAGTCGAAATTATTTTTAACGAAAATCATAAAATTTTTTAAATTTTCATTTGGAATCATTTTCTAAGCCGGTCTGTCCATCTGTCCATTCACTTTTGTGTTCAATCTACTTATGTAAATTTTCGATTAGTCCGTATGGTTCGTATAAGATGTCATTAACTTGACATAAAAGTCGAAAATATTTGTAATGAAAATCAGAAAATTTTGTGAATTTGAAAAACTGTTCAATTTCATAAAATGTGCAATCGGGTAATATGTTGTATACAACCAACTATCGTAAATTTTGTGTGTTTTCATCTGCAATAAGCAGTGAAATTGCAAATATTTCTCAGTGAGAGGATAAATTCACCCGCCCTCTAAAAAGGTGTGTGAGCGCGATTTAAAATAAATAAATTATACATTAAAAGATAATAAAAATAATGCAACAGCACAGCGTAACCTACTGAAAACGTTTCAATGCCATATAAGTAAAGTGTGATAACATCGTCGTATGTTGCTGTCATCCTGTTATAGATTTTACGTTGAAAATTCGTTTTTGAATGATATTATTTTATTTAAAATTATTTATTACTAAAATAAATAAATAATTTTAATAAAAATGATATATGAGCGACCGACCGCACCATATAATATAATATACATTTCCATAAATACACATACACGAGGGCAGTCTCTTATAGGGTAAGTAACCAGTTTTCGTATAGATTCACGCATACATTTGCACATTTTACACTCACAACTACTTAAAACCACTTAGGCTAGACGCTGTTTGAATAAACTAAAATTTATAAAAGTCTGTTAGCTTTGGACGTCAGCTGTTGAAATTTCCTGCTGCCCTGTTTGATATTATGTCAGATCTGTGCAAGTGCGACTATAAACCTAAAGAGTACTAAGAAAATTTATTACTTATCCGGTTATTTGTATTGTGTTTGTTGTACTTTTATTTATAACACACACAAAGCGAGTGGCACGAGAGAGAGAGAAACAAACGAATTGTCAATATTTATAAAGAAATCTATGCGTTTACAGTTCATACATACATCTAAGTAAGAGGTAAAGAGAGAGAGAGAGAATATGTCAAAAAACTTATAAAGGCATATATTAATATATATATTGGGTAGAGGAAAAGCAAACTATAGAAAGGAAGACGTAAAGAAAAAGAAAAACATCCGCACTTGTAACTCTTAACATAAGTTATCATGCACACATACATACATACAGGCACAACAATACACATTTGTTTTTCGTTTGCATGGCACATGGCACATGGCACATGGCACACACAACTCTATATGCATTGTTCATGAATGAATGAATGAATGAATGCATGAATGAATGAATTTATACACTTTAGATGCGATTGGAAGGCTGAGTTGCTTACTGATTGCTCCTGTAAACCTAATGAAAAGTCGAAGACAAATGTTGGTAACATTGTATGGAAAAAACATATTATTGTGACTATATTTATTTAGAGGTATACTTAGGTATTGTTGACAGCGTGATCGATCTTTCAGAATATTAGCGTAGCAAATACAACAATCTTGCAATAAATATTCTTCTTTTTGATTTATTCTTACCTAAGAGTTGCCATTTCCTTCGGGGACTCTGTCAGTCATTCATACATAGCTCATGGTTTTTCAGAATTCTTGACATTATTTCTTAAAAATGCTGTTGCTGTTGCTGCTGCTGTTATTGTCGTTCTATGCCTTTCTTGTACATTTATTATTGACACAAATGGTAAACTTTTTTATGTAATTCATATATTTGTTGATGCTTGCTGCTAACCTAATACAATTTGTGTGGCATGCAGTCATTCTTCGAAAGTTTCAAATTCTCCAGATTCCATACATACATACATAGTAACAGTCAGTCATCATCACTGTTGTCTGAGTGATGTTAAAA
>CCAG010022494.1:0-24535 GCA_001077435.1 Glossina morsitans morsitans
GTGGTCTGGGGGATGTTAAAAAAAAAAAAAAAAAAAAAAAGCGTGTGTGTTTTTCCTTTTTTTTTTTTTTTTTTTTTTTTTTTTTTTTTACACGACTGTTGTGTATGTGGAATTCAGATTTGCTTTTTTCTTTCTTTCTTCCTTTCTTTCTTTTTTTCCCCATTATTAAAAGTGACCTACTGGGCTTACTGGGCTATTGAGATAAAAAGTGAATAAATTAAACGGCACAACTTAGGTTTCTTGACGAAATACATTTTAAACTTCCATTAATGTAAATATAAATTATTTTTATATGGAGAAAGAAGATTTTTTTTCCTATTTTCTATGCACTTTAAAGAAACAGTTCAATGAAGTAACGCTCTCTGTTTGAAAGATTGATTACTTTCCAGCATTTTTAAGACATTCGAGGTTGTTCCTTTAGAGTATCACTTACTCAAAGTTTGCTGAGTAGATTTGCCTGACGATGCCTTTTACCACAAACAAACATTACACACTACATAAATCGTTCTTTTCGTTCCTTTCTTCAAAGTCGATAATAAGCTTCGAAAGCTTAAAAAGATTTCAATAAAACTTTGCACTCGAATGAAGCTCAGTTTTTATATACAGCCCGCGTCTCGCCCCCTCATTTTTAGCTTGCTTTAAAGTAACTTCCTGTACAAGACACAGAACTTCTCTGTGTGCTGTGGGTCTCTGGGGTCAAGTATTATTCTATGTATACCGAATGTCTTATATCAGGTGTTTGCAAAAATTTTGATCAGCGACAGGTCTACAGGTAAAAATGACAAAGAAACGGGAAACACCAGTGTACATAAATCCAGTTAAATCCGATGATTGTGGCCTTCTGCTACATAAAATAACATTTTTTCATTTAATATCATTGATTGTTGCAAACAACTTGAACTCAGTCGCGAGCCTTGGAGTAGATTACGACCTACATAGCAGCGAAAGTTAATACCACCGTTTTGAGCATGGGTTATATCGCTACAAAAGTTGCAATTTGCAAATTGGGCATTGACAAATGGATTCTTAGATTACGAGACTTTTTTTTTTATTATGGCTAATCACATGCGTGGGATGCAAGGAAAGAGGTAGAGCGAGGATACCCGTAGCATAAGTGTGTGTGCGTGTGCGTGTGCGTGAAGGCTACGAAACTTGATGATATGTGCAATAATTAGAGAATTAATGGATATATACATAGATAAGTATTCACAAAAGCATTGTATATATATATATATACAATATATAATATATAGAAACGATAACGAAAGCTATATAATACGGGGTGAATTTTAGACAATGAATCAGACAAGGAGAATAAATGGTAGTGGGGTATGTGTCATTCAAATCTCTGCTAATGATACCCATTGTGCTAGCAAGCTGGCAACATTTACATAAATTAAGCTAAACTTGAAAGTAGTGCCTAAGGGAGCTACAGACCACACACAGATCGGTGCAAGGTGCAAGCGCTTTCTGCATTTTGATAGATAGACCTTGAACTCATTCATTTCAACTCATTTTATAGCTAAAAGAATGCAATTCTCTTGAAAAAGATCTTTCTTGCAAAACAGTTTTTAGGTAAAAGTTCAACCTACGAAGAGTTCCTACTTGCCTAAAACGCAAAGTACATCTTGAGTTGATTAATTCTTAAAAGGAAGAGATAACAAAAGCTAGCAAGCAAGATAATATGAGACCCATTGAACAAGTACAATAATATTTCCTGGCGAATATTTTTGATATTTCGTCCTAAACAGTCAACGTGTCAGTAGAAACATTATTGGGTTCCAAGCATCCGTTCTGGCTTCCTGGAAGTCTCTTGATCGCATTAACCTAAATGGAAAGATAAAATCGAACGCAAAAACCGCAGTGCAAAAATATTGGTGAACGCCTACAATACCAAACTTTCTTTGCTGCCCGCGATTTTTGCTCGTTGCTCATAAGCTCCAATGGACTCCACTTTCCACATTTATGTGCACTTTTATGAAAATTACGATTTTTCGTTTTGCTTTTCCTATGCTTGTTTTATTATAATTTTATTCTGCTAAGGTCGTTGGAGTCGCAATATTTTCTGTGTAATAACACTTTGTTTACTTACTTTCTCAATAAACACTGTACTGAGTAGAAAGACATTTTCAAACTAACAAAAAAATCAGAGTTAGTTGGCCATGTCGATGACATTACTTGGCGTGAAGAAAACGGAAAACTGAATGGTGTAAGTAACTACCGCATAAAAAAATAACTGCAATCTGATCTCTGCTGCCTAAAAAAATGAAGATATTGGAGGATAGGCGCTTGCCAACTTTTGCAGAATATATCAAGCAGGTAATCGATTAAAGAATTCGTCGTGCATTCAAGACAACTTTGATCAGAATTACAGCAAAGATGAATTTTACAAAGCGTACATACGGACACATAAAGCAATTTAAAGCGAATATTTCTTGCCAAAGTAAATGACAATCCAAAAGGTTTGCTTTGTTAAAAAGGTCCAAGACTCGTACAATTTACCGCATTCTTGCGGGTATGTTACCAAAAGAGCTACTGCCATGAAAGGAGCTAAATATCTTTAACTGACATCGATTTTTACAAAAACATGCAAAGAACACTTTTGCGGCGACTAAAGCAGTGATGGAATGAATGAAATCGATACACGTTAACATGAAACATTAAATGTTAGTAGCATTTCGCTTGTTGGTGGCCTTACGGGTCGCGAGTGGCTATCAAGCCATGCGTAGGAAAGGTGACGGCACACAGAAATTTACAAAAATTATATATATATATAGGTAATATTTTTTGACGAAAGCAACGGAGTTTTGAAAATCGTCTGGAAATCCTTAAAAACAATTCGCTATGTTTTCCTAGTATCTTTTTGGCCAAGGCGATGCTTTTTGCCCTAGAAGTTCGTCTAAATTATAAGAAAACTGTGGTTGCGGAAGAAAAACGCTACGAATTTTTATACTTCATTATCAGGACACTGATGAGAAGAAACCGCGATTAAATAAATTGATACACTGTTGCGTAATGTAGTGCACCGGTCGCAAGCGCTTTGTGAACGCCAAGCCGATTGTGACCACACCAGTGGCTTGACAGGATAAAGTCTAATTTTCAAATTTCGATTTATGGATGACGAGAAAAGAAGAGTGGCTTGGGTCGAAAATAGTATGCATTACGTTTTCAATTCCATTGCACTATTAAGCGAAGACCTGTTAGAATGCGGTACAGTGCTCTTAAAATTTAAAAAACCTCGCATTGGACGCTGACAGCAAAAATCACACTCGAACTAATTACTTCCAGATTTCTTAAAGGGATAAACTGGAGTACATCTATTGTGCAAATCACACAATGAGAAGGATTGTGTGTACGTGCTTTAGGGAGCTCGCAAACCACATTGTTATGCCCTGGGAAGAAGTTTTGAAAAATAATTAAACAATTTTCACGCGTCATCTAGGATTCGAGACGAGACGAAGGCAGACTTTACATTAATGTGTATTGTTAACATCTTAGCTTAGCGGCAACAAGAAGCAACGTAAACTTCTTACAGTGTGTATGTATATGAGATAATAATAAAACGTTTTGTAAGAAAACATTTAACTCCGATGATCTGTTATTGAAAGTGATGCTGTTAAAACGGTGAAGAAGGATGTTGTTTCTTGCAAAGCACACACACAAGCAACAGAAACGCACATTTCCTTAAATTCAAGGTCAACATCTTTTTATATAAGCACTTCTCATTAAAGTTTTCCTTTTCATTTCAACTTCACACACACACACACACACACACACACACACAATAAAGCGTAAAGACATTGAGAAGAGCTATCGCAATCCAATTGGGCTGAAGCGAAGAAAGAAAAAAAATCAATCACTATTCGTACTATTTTATCAGAATTAGACGCACTATTGTCCTCAGCAAATCCTCTTTGTAACAAGAGCTCAGCAATTATATACAGAGAGGAAAAAAGTGAACTTTTCGTGAACAACTTTAAGTGTCTGGTAATCATGATGACGATGATTGCAAATATATACATATATATATATATATGTGTCAGCATATATATAATATATATACATAATATATATCTACGTGTATACATATAAACAAAGAAAACGAGATGCATTCAAAGGCGTCTATATAAACACTGGAAGAGAATCCTAAACTAAAAGAAAAAAAAAGGAAAAAATAAAAGCAGACAAAATTACACAACAACAACAACAACAGCCTCCCTCTTTCCCTTCTTTCTTCACTAAACACAATCATAAAATTTAAATGCTCGAATATAAGTGCATATAAGTATGCATTCATTTGTGTACATGTGTGCCCATATGTATCATGTGTGTATGCATGCGTCATTGCATTTGCACTTAACTCGATTCCAGGCAAGAAGATTTGTTTATATTTTTATAAGATTATGTTTTTGTATTTGTTTGCGTTTTATACATACATTCGCACAAGTCAATGGGATCGGCAGATCAACAGCAGCAGCCGCAACATTGAAAAAAATCAAGTTTTATTGAAGAGGAAACAGAAGAAAAAAAAGAAAAGCACTCAAGAAGAGACATTTAAACAGGAAAGGGAGCAATCAAGGCAGCAGAATCTTAAACGATAAACAATCCTGCACAGTCTTGTTAGAGAGCGGTAAACCGCAAGGTCATTGAGCAGCAAACATTATTCGTGGAATTTTATTGTCAATAGCTTTGTTATCCGGACCGTAATTTGATAGCTGCGTATGGTCGTGAGCCTTGAGAAAAAATTTCAATTTGTCGCTAGGTATTAAGTGGCAGATCTTTTAAGGAGTTAAACAAGACAGCAGTTATGCTTGCTTCATATCTGTTTTTAATACCTGCCGCTATCATATCACATATTGAAGCACGGATATCCGCACGGAACTACGATTTTTATCTCGTGCATGTTTATACCGTTTACTATTTGTAGCACAGGGTATATCAAATTTGTGGGGATGTACGCAATCCACTTTTTTTTCGATCGATCTAAACGTGTCTCTCCGTGCGTCTGACTGTGTTATTTTCTTGCATTCAACCTACCGACCACAATTATTGAGATATTTTGATGAAATTTGGTGCACTGATTTGCTTTGGTCCAAGCATGAACGTTATTGAAAATTCTTCGGAACGGACCACCTTTTCGACCACTTTCCACTTTGTTTTGAAAAGCCGATATATGAATAACTGTAGCCGTGCCCAATTAAAGGGTTTTTACTCGTTTAAGTTTATTCACGTTTGATGATAAAATACACAGAAATTTTTCAAACAGTAACTTACACTGAAGGGATATATAAATTCCTAGGAGCATTCATTCCAGTGAATCGTTAAAAACAATCGAAGAATCGGCGAACAATAAAAACTTATCATTCTAGTGGATTTATTGGCTTTATCGCAAGCAAGCTTAATCCATTCCTCTTAAACAAGTTTAAAAAAAAACTAAAATGGGGTCAAAGCAGACCAAAAGATTTCTCTGTAACCAAAGATTTTTTTTGGCTGCAGATTTCCAGATTGATGATTGGCTATGTCCGTTTAAACCAAATTATCCAAAAAAATCAAGTAAGAAAGTTATGTTCGACGCAGGCCGAATCTCGCATTCCCACCACTATGCTTTTCGCATTCTACTATCTAAGTTCTCTTATTTGATACCCATATCTCTGGTGTTATTAAGGAAATTTTGATCGCGACGCCTATTTTATTCATTTTAGAATGAACTCATTTTTAGGCAGACAATGTATCTTGATTTGTATCTTCATTTGAGGAATGTGCAAAACAATTTTAAACATTCTATCTTGTTTGCCTTATGATGAATAAGCATAAAATCTCAAAAAAGTGAGAAGATAAAATTTAATCATTTGTCACTTTATGTGAGCATGGCCGATTTTTTCCACTTTTACACCTAAAGAGTAGTGTTTCGCAAAGTAAATGTGAAAAATTTCAGTTTTCTAACTTTTATAATTTCTTTGTAACGAGCAAAAATCCGCAAATTTTTGTTAGGCAAAGCGGAGTTGCATTTAGTTGATGTTCTGCTCCGACCGATTTGGCCCATTTTCAATATCGGCCTGCAGTCAAAACAAGTTTGAAGTCGATATTGCCATTTTCGCGACCAGGAGAGTGCCAAAAACAAACACTGCATAGACGGAGAGACATTGGTTAATCAGCTTTACAAGGCCTCCGCAACTTCCTTTTGGGTGTTACATACATTATGAGAAAAAAAAAGCAATGAGTATATCCCCATTCCAGTGGTGGGTATAAAAAAAAACATTTTTTTTAATTTCATTTTTTTATTCTGCATTTTGTTTGCGTAAAATTTTTTTATATGCGGGAAATCTCTTTGGGTTTTCAAATACATTATTAAGTAGATGGATTTTATCGATTTGAATATCTTTTCAGATTTCTGTAGATTTTTAAAATATATTATTTAAATGTTATACAATATTTTTTAAATATCTTTTTTTCTTTATTAAAATTAATGTCTTTTTCTAGAAAAACCAAAAAGGAAAAATTTTAAATAAAAAAAAAAATTTGCTTATACTTAACGGCAAGAGGTGTTTGGTTATGGAGAATGTAAAAAATATTTAAAATACATAAGATAGGTAAGGTGGTAGGAATGTGCGTTGACATGTGTTCTCATGCACGCAATATTTCTCTTCTACAATAAAACGAACAAAAAAAGAAAACAACTAACACAATAAAGATATGTTTCCACTTTCATTGCCGGCCAGAAAGGCTCTATTTAAAGGCAATGCAGCCAAGGATGTTAGCACGCCCTTAAAATTTTCCGAACGCAACTTAGCAACCGTATGGATAGCGTGCGAGTTGCTAAGGTCAGAATAAATGCCTATGCGATTGCCGGTAGTGGCATACACCAATTCGGAGCCAATCGTTTGTAGGTAATGGGCTGGTTCTGGAGGTGGACTATATTAGTAAAATAACATTTATTTAAGATTAAATTAAGTTTTTTTAAGATTTATTTTTATACATACGCTAACTGGTAGTGTAAGATCCCGTCATTAGCATGCCATACTGCTAAACTATGATCCAGAGCAGAACTAATTAATTGCTGGTCGTTAGGCGCGCATAATTGCAATAAATCACATTCCATTGGACGCCAACTATTCATTAGAATGCCAGTGCGAGTATCTAGCATAACAATGCTGCCTGTGGATAAGCCCACAGCCAACCAATTACTCGAAGGAGCTACGGTCAGACATCGCACCGTTGCATTGAATTGTGTATATGGACTAAGGCGCCATTCGTTGACATATTGCATGCAACGCGAATCGATAATTTTCACAGAAGCCTCCGCTGTACCTGCCACCACAAGAGGCGAAGGAGAAGGCAAGCACTTGACGACTGTTATAGCATTATGTTTTGGATTGTCTAAAATGCCCAGAGGTCTTCCGATAAAAGGATCCCACATATGTACACCTGAATCACACGAAACCACAAAACGTGCAGACTCCAGAAACGTCAAAGAATGTATCGATTTTCTGTGTGCTGTGTAAGTAAATTGGCACGAAGTAATTTTGCTGCCATCACCTTCGCTCCGCAAAGACCATAACTTAACTGTTTTATCCTGTAAATAGTAAACTGTAAGGTAGATCATTTTAAAAGCTTTTAACTTGCCTTCGAAGCCGATATAAAACTATTTTCATTATCCAAAACCAGTAGGGCTCGTACTGAGTTCGTATGGCCCACAAATGATTGCAATTTGATTTGTTTTAGATTCAGATTAGTGTCCTTGTCGGATCTAGTAATCTCATGTCGCCAATAGGCCAACCAATTGCCTTTTAAATATCGTGTTGTCGGCAAGTGTTCTAACTTGTAAGTTACCATATCCAATGCTTCCAATGAGTCTACATGTTGCGGTGTCTCTTTGACTTTGGCGTTAGCTACCTCTAAACGATTGCCAATCACTTGAGTGCCAAAACTATTAGCAACTGACATCTCCTGTGCTAATTCGGACCTTCTGCCGATTGGCGAGTCAACCGCATCATCGGTCGCTGAAAACTTTGTATCGCAAGATTTGTAATGTGGTTGTTCAAACTCGTGACACAGGGTTACAATAAATTCAAAATTTAATAAGCTTCGTCTCATGGTTTCATCCCCAAGAAATCGTAAAAATGCCAGATAAGCACTATGAGCTAAAGCAGTGCAAAAGACATCTCGTAACTCTTCTGTTTCACGTCTACGATGATGCAGTTCTTCAGCTGAGGCGTCTCGTTCGTATGCTTTATCGAAAATTTGAAAAAACGGTTGCAAGACACTGACACATAAATGCTCGCGCGTCATATCGGAGCCTATGCGTACGCATAGAACGTAAACAGCATCAATCAGTTTGCGAGCCAACACTGAACGCCCCAAATAACCGCTTGGCATGAGGACATTTGTAGAGTTTAGAAAATCCAGCACCGGTAATATTATTGCATTCAAGAAAACATCCTGAAAAGCAAAGAAGAGCTTATTACTTCCAGTGAAGACTTTTACCCAACCCTTACAACCTTTAAATGCTCCATGATGGTAGTATCCGTTAAGCAAGGGATTAAATACTTTAATAATTGGAGAGTACTTATGATAGCACCCTCCAAACTTGCAGTTATACGTTTTGTACCCGTAGCTATTAATTCGCTTATGTGCGGAAAATATTGCAATAGAATGACCTGTTCACCGTACAGAGCCGTAATGGACATAAGACATTCTAAGACCCGAATAGCACTATGATCGCCCACAACACGAGCATCGGAAACGGTGAAGTAATTCAAGTTATTAAACTCGGCAGAAGCGCCGCTTTCAGGTAACAGATTTTCCTGACCCACATAGCAAAGGGTTAGCATTTTTAAGAGATTTTTGGTGATAAAACGGCAGGTCAATACCGGGCCCAAACGGTGCGATAACCATACGAGGCTTTCGGCGCTCATTTCAGCGATCCGATTATTTTGTAAAGCTTTCACTTCGGACATTTTGGATATAACTGAAGCTTGCAAAGAGTCGCAGCCATCTGTTACGTCTCCTTCGTCTTCAAGATTTGTGTCCGCTTTGCTTCCTCCCTCGCTTAATGACTTTCGTTTCCGTCTTTGCGCCTCACTGAACTCCTCTTCTTCGTCCACTGCCTGTTGCATAATCTCGAAGGAATCAATACTTTTTCGCGAACCTATATCGCAATCTATGGTATTAAGTTGGTAAGATCTTCTAAAGATGTTGGCCGGTATAGCCACGGTGGGTGATCGTGGTCCTAATTGTGTGGCTATTGCAGGCGTCTCGCCAACATTTTGTCCGCTTAATGATATTTTGTCGGTCTCTTCAAAGGAATTATTAGAAATTTTTGAGCCATAAATAATTTCAGAGATAGCTAGTTTCTCAGGCGTGCTTTCATCCTCCTCTTTGGCTTCTTCGGCAGTGGTAGGTCTCATATCTAAAGAATCTAATGATTTATTCGAAATATGATCTGAGGCAGAAATATGGGCATCGGAATTGACGTCGTCATCGAAACTGAATACATCTTCGATATCGTGTTTGGAATCTTCACCTTCCTCTGATAACGTATTGTCTTCGAATTGTTGCTCGGCTTTTTCCGCAGATCTTAACGTGTCCGAACATCCTTCCTGCCTGTCGATGTTGACTATTGAAAGACTTAAATTTCTACTTGTTCTGCGTCCATTTAATATACTGTGGTAATGTAGCCCATTGCCATCTTCTGGTTCTTTATAACCTCCGACGGCCTCTATGAGAGGAGCAATAAAATTTTGTAGAAAACACTTTAAACCAAAACGGACAATGAGTCTTAGTAGGAAACTATGATGATATAATTTCACGGATTTACGCGACTTGAAGGAACTGCTAGTAGAGAATCTCAGCTGAGCATTTGCATCCGTCAAAGTTTCGTTCGAGGCACGACTGCGTACAGAAGTCATGCCACGCTCGAAACTTTCCACATCATATAATTTCATAACCGGCTGTAACAGTTGCTTCTGCGTTAGTTTTGTGCCTAAAGCTTGAGCTACAGAATCGAAAAGATTCCAGGCTGTTAATATGGAAGTGTGCTCATTGCATAGGAGTTCTATAACGTGAGGTAATAATATGTCCACTGGGACAAACTGCTCGTAAGCCGTGGGTTCAAGTAAACTGCCAATATGAGCACAGCATGACATAACTTTGCATTCGGCAATTTTCCGTTCAAAAAGAACTCTAGTACAATCGATGTCTTTATATTGGGAGCACTCCAAACCATTGCAATGAAAGTGAGTATATAGTTCGAGTAAAGTTGAAGCGACATCAAAAGAGCGCAGAGAGCGCAAAAGAGCGTAGCAAGCATAGTAATTAGTGGGAAATGGTATCAAGATATTGTAGTAAATAGGCTGTAAAATTTGGTCAGCTGTTGGAAGAGGTAAGCCTTCCTTTGTAACCAAATCTTTATCATTAAAATCCAGCAGTAAAGAGGTGATGTAACGCAAGCATTTGGGAATGTCTTGTTGGTGGAGACTTTTAACGGTTTGGCAAGCTTTCAAGCGTTCCTCAAATTTAGCTGGAAAATTTGGACTCAACAATGGGCGTAATCGTGTCATAGCAAACAGTTCGATAATCAAACATCCCAAAATTCTAAGATCCTTAATGTTATTCTCTTGCAGCTGTGAATAAAACGAATTCCTCAAAGATCTGCTAGCAAGATTCGTTTTCAGTTTTGTTTTGTTTCCGGTTAATTCGGCTGGGGAAAAATCATTGAATAATTGATTGGTGAAACTGTGATCTTCTGAACAATCTTCAAATAATAAATCGCTCCCGAGTAATTTCTCTCTAGCATTTTCTGTGCGTTTCTGTAGAGGAAACGTTTTATTAATAAATGTTTGCGTGCTCTCTATGGATTGCAATAACGCAACCGGATTATAACTTTTAGGTAATTCTATAAAATTGGTGCACATGTAAAAATTTGAAGTTTTATTAGCCTCTTCCTGTGCACTAGGTGGATGGGTTTTGAGAGATAAGCGCGGGGAATTACCACCAACGGAACGTGTGCAGTGTGTTTCAACTTTATCTAAGGAATCCGAGGACTGATGCAAATTTTCCGAACTTCTTGCCAAGCGCTTGCTGTCGCCAGGTAAATGTTTTCCGCATATTTTTGATGGAGTTCTTTCGGTTGTACGTAGCGATTGCGGTAAGATATTTTGTATTCTCGGTGCCTGACGAGAAAACCAAGGATTCGGCACTTGTTTCGCGGGATGCGGTTGGGAAAAAAGTTGAACTATTCCTTGTCGGCAAATGTTTTTATGTTGATCTACCATACTGAGGCAAACATTTTTTGATTTAATGGCAGCTTTACCGGAGAGTTTATAACCAAAATTTAAATCAATCCAATGCTGTAAACGTTCGCTAACGTATTGAGATTCTAAAGCCTCTCGGTGCTTGCAAATAAAGTCCTCTGGACAAGAAGCCCAGCTGGGTAGCTCAAGGTCTGGTAGATCTTCGTGTATACTTTTGAAAATCATTGGATCTGAATAGAACTCGGGAATGCACTCATCCGGCGTCCATTCTTGAAGACGTTGTATAGAAACGGGATACTCAGCCGGTACCCAAATGGGTCGCACATGTTCACGTAGGATATGCTGAGGAGTGCGGCGAGCCATATAAACGAAATAAGTTATTTCAGAAAGAAAATCGGAGACATGATGGGCTACTTGCTGTGGTGTAGTGTGAACTTGATCTTTCTCGTGTACAGTAAACTGACTGCAATGAGCATGGGAGAACATCAGATCTAAATGTATATCACCCTTATTCAAGCGATATTTTGATTTACTAAGATCGCGCCAATTTAAACCATTACGTGTAGTAAAATCGGTTACCCAAGGCATTATATGATGATAGGATGGATTCTTTATAGATCGTCCGGCAGCATTATTTAAAATCGTGAGATAATCGTAATTCGACACTTGACCATTGCACCACATTTCGCAGTAATCTCTCAGCGAGAATTGACCCAAGTCGTACGCGAATTTCAAATCCACTTTCAGGTCTAAATATTCCTCACGATCTTCGTCCAAATCAATCATACATTTCTGATCCATTTCTAAATCATTGAATGCGTCACTGGTGCAATGAGTGGCATCCTCCGGCGGGGAATATATTAAAATATTGGATTCAAGTGGAGGAATAACTAAAACCCATAGATTATCGGCAACAAGAATATCTTGCAGAGACAAATCACCTAACAGCAAGCATCGTCGATGCATAGCTCTGGTCAATTGCAAAATCTGATATATGATAAACAATGATTGATTGTAATTTTTGCTTAAAATCGCTGGGCTATAAGTAATGCAATCATATAAACTAGTCGCTACGCAGGGAGGATAAAAGAAAATTGCAAAATGGGACGAAGTTTCAATTGCTATCAAGGCAGGCATTATATTGGAATGGATGTTAGGTTTATGTTCCTCTGCTGATCGCGGCAATGTAAAGTCGTCCTTCTCACGATCAAGCTTGCTATGTATTATCGGACATCTGAATACGATTTGTATAAGCTCTCTTAGAACTTTGTCGTAACCAAGTAAATCTGTAGTAGGACTTTTATTTGATTTTTGATATCTGTTTCCGTTTGGTAAATGAGCTCCTGCGAAGTTTTTGTAATTATATTCCCATACATTACGAAAATTCGTTTGTGTTATATCAAACACTGCTTGGGAGTACGTTAGTGGCAGAGTGCTGCCAAAATCATCCTCTAAACCCACGTACTCTCCGTTACTGCGGGGCAAAGGAAAAACTTTGGTGTGCGGCTGCTTTTTGTAGAGTTGGACTAAAATTTTAGTCCACGGATGCTCAAGTATTCCTTCCGGATGTGCTCTTCTGTCCAATCGCGGGTAAACCGGAAATGTAGAAATTTTCCTTTTCCTTTCCAAGGTCTGCAACCATTGTTTATCGCAGATCAGCTGATAACGTTGCTCGACTGAGGTGTCAGCTACATGTTGCAAATTAATACCAATCTCAGAACAAATGTTTTCCATATTAACACCCTTTTTGAGATCTTTTATAACGATCAAATTAAAAATTTTTGTTAAATTAATTTTAATTTCATGTTCACCCAACGTTTTTAAATCATTTGAGATATTTTTATCACTTAACGTTCTGGGGGTGTTGCGATACTGCGTTGCTGATGTTGTACGCCGTTTGTGTTTTCAAACCACTGACTCACTTCATTTTATTAGTTCTTCGCACAATTTCTTTAAAAAATTGCAGTTTTAATTGATATATTTAATGTTTTACACGACATAGAAAAGAATTATTTAATTTTCACTTGCCAAAAGATTAAATACTGCTCGCTTTCTTGTTGAAGATAGCAGTCACGCTACTCTCGGCTGAAGATATGGTTCAGTGCATATGACGGAGATGATGAAGTTTTAAGATTTAATAGATTACAGTGTAATTATTTGTGTTACATAGATTGATTGCGTTTTCTATACTTCAACTAGTTTTTTGAAAAATGTTTTGACATCCGCTCAGTTCAATTTATTTAAACGTTCCGCTTCAGATATAATTCATACGCAACAAAGACTTAATTACACCTTCTTATTTATACAGTTGGAATAAGGTAAACAAGAATCTTTTACTCTCATTTGAGTTGTTATTGAATAAAATCATTGCCAGATAAAATTATTCTTTAAGTAAATTAAAAATTGCTATTGAAGAATGAAGGAAAATATTGAAAACGCTGAAAGCATACCCAAAGTATGCGAAAAGAGTAAAAACAAAACTGTGTAGAGAAACTTTATAGTTTTTCAAAAAAAATATAGAAAAATTATAATTTTTTTACAGCTTATTATTCAATAAGTGGCGCTTGAAAAGCGCTAGTTTCATTCCACTACTTTTAGATCCTTTGTCCTCGTGTTAACATCACTTTATTTCTATAGAAAACGCATTACATTAAAAGTGGCATTAATCTGAATACGCAAATTTTTCAACAGAACAAAACTCGCCTATAAATAAACCAAAGCTCGTTCGCAACTATACATATTTTTTGTGTAATGACAGAACTTCGTTCGAAAGTTGTTCAACTTTATAAACATGTAAGTGAAATGGCGTCGAATTGGATTATATTACGCTATTGATTTTTCTTCCTTTTAGTTAATATATTTAGGAAGGGAATATCCTGGAACTAATGGCCCCGAAAAATTTCGTCAGCAAGTACGCGACGCTTTTCTGAAGAATAAAAACGAGACAGATCCAAGAAAAATTAAAGCTCTTTTAGCCCAAGGACGTTATGTGGCCAAAGAAGTGGAAACGCTTTATTATTTAAAGAAATACCGAGCAATGAAACAACGTTATACCCAAGAATAACTTGCTATGCATCAAGTAATTGACTACTGTAATGGATAAGACTATATATATACGTAATCGAAAAGCATGTTTTTATTTTTATTATATTAGTTATTAGTTATTTAATCCTCCAATAGATTTAGCAAAATACAAAGAAAAAAAATAGGTGTTAACGGCATAGATTTTTAATAAAAGAAAAACTTCTCGTTATGCAATAAACTTTAAATTTATCCATACATATAAAAAAAAAAAGCAATAAGATGCATTCGCTTTTCACCTTTGGAAACGGTAGTGTTTACATTCATTATTCAACCGCTGAGATAAGCCTAATGCGCTCTGAAAGAGCAAAATTGTTTATTACGTAGCATTTCGTTGATATATATAAATATAAATATGGATCGTTATTACTTAATTATTTACGTTGCTAATTAGAACAATTATAAAGTTATCATGGTATACTGTCTTTATCGATCTTGTTTGATATGTTAAATAGTCTTAATCATTCCTTCACATGAATCCGAGGAAAAACCGTTCTGTACTCATTATCATTATCATCAGTGAAGTTTAGAATTAAGTGCGCGTGCAGCACGAAAGAAAACCAGGAAAACAGATGTAAATTTGATTCAGCTCCCACTACTAAGAAATTGTAGAAAATACTTTGGAGTACCACCAAATACTTCAACTCTGCCTGCACCCATTACATGCTCAGATAACACAGAGGCATCTGAAACATAATTGAGGAGTTTGAAAGAATCCCAGCGAGCTTCAAGTTAGCATAAGCACTTAAGAAGCTCTTAAAATGTAAGAAAAGAAATGATTTGCCTTCCGAGTTTTCGGCTGTTTCGACAAAAACGAAAGAATTGCACTGTACACTGTAATCGTTTAAGTTGATTTCTGTAATTAGAAACGGTGTCATCCAGCTGGCCAGTGAACTCCCTTGCTTCATTAGGTAAGGAATGGGTGACACCACGCCATTTCCGGCCTTCCTCGACCTCCCTTCTTATTCTTATCGGTGTTAATTAAAGATATTTTTTAAAATCATTTCCATCTACGATAATGGAATCAAGTCTTACGAGATAGATTAATTTTATTTTACATATTGTTAACACTTACCAATTTCCAAAAAAAGAAACGTAGAGTAAATCCCGAAATTGTTAACTAATCCGATAGCGTAATTTTTTGCTTAAAAGTTTAATTACAAAGTTTTGAAAAGTTTATATAAAAAGCATCCCTTTCTTTCCCTTTTATTTGAAATAAGAAAAAAAACGGAATTTAAGAAGAAGGTATTCAACACAGAAAGGATAGTTGAGAAAAATATTTAGCTGCCGTTGTGTCATAGCCGAACGTTGTTTTGTGAACGTGAAATCGTACTTAACATAGCTGCGTTTATTGAAAACACTATATAATATATGGCGTAAAATTCTTTTTGAACTGTCCGACAGTTGCTTTTACGTGTTTCCTCATTTTTATACCCTAAACCATTTGTGGTGAATGTGATGCTATCTGCAGAATCAGATACCAAGTGTTTAACGAGCACGTTATAATGTCGGACACGGCATGGTGCTCCGAGCCAAGGAAGGTGCCGTGAATCATAAGAATCCTAGAACAGAAGGTCTAGGGGCACAAGCGAGTACAATAGATCTTTTAGGTCGCGGTACGGATTGCCCGCACAGTTAACAATAATACTGCAAAGATATAATTTTAATAATTTTATGGAAGCATGTTGCGCATGCGCATGCGCATTAACAATGTAACAGTTTATTTTTAAAAGGAATTTATCTTAAACACCCGTTTTAATTATAAATAGTCACTAAAAAGCCTTATTAGAAATACATCACAAGTACGTACTTATCTATGTATATACAATTACATATATATCTATATATATAAGTGAGAACATGAAGTACATAAGTAAATAAAAAAAAAATTTGTTTAAAACAAGAACACTCAACCAAATTCAAAACCTAAAACGTCTTCTAAACTATAATCGAATAAACGAAAATCTTCTGCGTAGATTTCGTACAAACGTCGTATGGCGCTTATGCTTAAAGGATCAAAATATTTTCGTAATTGTTTACGCGTACTTGACGGTTTATGGCCAGTGGGGAAAGTGAGATGATCGGCACCTGCCGAGTAGAGCGCTAAAGCCGAGTCATCTAAAAGAGTTTCGAATTTTCCTGAAAATGTTTCAAAAACTTTTCATTAGTATTTTCTACTAAATTTTTCTTATGACGTTCTTACTTACCCAAGAGATTATACTTCATAATGCAAGGATTGCATAGCTTGGTTATGGGCTCCCAGTGTTCATTATAGTTTGACTGATTGCTAAGACTTAGTTCGGGAGTAAGTAGATATTGTATGAATTCGGCGAAAGTAACGTCATCTCCATGCGTTAGTGAATGATTGCTGGGATTGACACGAAAAGCTTTAATTATTTGCCGTCCGATACGTCGCTGAAAGTAGCGTGCACTTGCTGTCCGACCTTCTAATTTATTACGATAGGCGGATAACAAACGCTCAAACGGATGACGCACAATTAGAAAACGTGTATACTCGGAAAATATCTGATTTCTTTCGGTGTCATTTAAGGAACTTAGGTTTTTAAATACTCCTTCGGCATGAACTACATGTCCCGGTATTTCCAAGGGGTTAGTACCATTATGCCAATCACCATTCATTAGCAATAAGATTCGTTTCCAGTTAGTGCAGGCCACCTGCAAAAAAGTTGCCCGAAAATATAATAAGTAATGAGTTTGCAAAACTTTTACGAACATACAACATAAGCGAATCGATTCAGCAGGATACAGATAAGTTTTAATGATTAATTTGATATCCGCTTGAAGAAAACATTTGGAATATTAAGAAGATTTATATAAAAGAAATCTCGCAAAGCAGGGATCTTCTAGATCCGCGTAGAACTCTAAAGGGATTCGACCAGGCTTGACCATGGCCGTATGTATGATCGATTCCTTACTACTTCCTAAAATCATCGAATAACTTAAAAAGTTGACTCGTGGAGTGAATTGCAGATCACATTTTTGAACGTACGGAACCATGCCATAATCCACGAACGATAATGTATATAAATATTTGTCATTTTTATATAGTACAGACCACCTAATTGTCACACCTTCCATTATAAAATATTTATAGTATTTTTTTGGAAAAATTGAATTTTTTCTCGTGTTTTCAAAGGTAAAACTTTCTGCCAGCCGCAAAAATGAAGATAACGGCTTCAAATTTTGCAAAACTCTTGGAAGTTCTTGCAGGTAGATTGATATTGGAAGCATGAGCGATATATTCATATGGTCAAAACTTTTTTAAAGCCCATAAGGAATCTTCAGAGACACCACAAGGTATATATATTCTTGATCAGCATTAAATTCGGTATCGATTTGTAGATTTATACATTGTCGTCCGTTCGTCTGTGTAATGTAAGTTCGATTAAAACATCTCCGTCCGCCCGTCCTTCCAGGTGATATCTTCCGGGTAAACATTCTCCTGAACGCAAAAATGAAGCTATCGGCACATGCCCACATACATCGTACACTAAGAACATTTCCGTTCCGCTTTTGAAAGCGTAGAAATTGATACAGACACGATGATAATGTATATATAATGCTATAGATCATTCTATGATGCTTGCACACAAATGGAAAAAATCACACACCCGACAGTATAGAACATTAAAGTTGCATTTCATCCAGATATTTATATGATGACGTCCTACCTGGTCCAAAGTTTTCACGCCAAGTAGAATATTATTAGTTAGCCACATTTGTCAAGAAATTTTGAAAATTGCAATTTTTTCGCATTTCAAAAAAGGGCGTTATGTAGGACGTTGCCGATCTGAACTATTTTCAAGAGTGTTCCTGCTTGGGTCAGCGTACCAGATTTGATCAAAATAACTTCAATGTTCCGACCTGTAGCTTGAACAGAAATTTACGTAGACAGACACCAGACGGACATACGGACAGACATGCTTAGAATGACTCAGAAAGTGACTCTGAGTCGATCGGTATAATAAAAGGTGGGTCTACCATAAGCCCTTCTGTGTGTTACATACATCCGCACAAATTAATATATCCTGTACGACAGGTGGTGTCAGGTGTAATTTTTGTGGTCTAAAAATAAGAATGGTCTTGGACAATATGGTGTAGGGTATTTGATGGCGGATGTTGTCACTTGTTTTTAATGTAAGTTTCTTTTATACATTCTGTCATAGTCGAATATAATTTTCTTGCTCGCTCTAACGTAATCTGGTGGTAAAAGAAGAAGGAGAATCGCTCAAAGAGATATACAATTTCTTCCTTTGTTTTTATTTCACTGATATATTTTGTAAGTGCTCTAGCCCTCAATCCAAGCCGAGAAGGGTTTCTTTCTACACATATGACCGAAGGGAGACTTAATATAAATTTCTTTTCAAAATGAATCTACAAATATTTGAAAGTGAAAAAAAATCCCTAAGAAAATAAGATCCAGGTTAAGCCGAATCTTTCGTTTCTAGTCATGTGACTTGTGTCGTATATGTAATATGTCACTTAAACCTAACCGCGCGTAGTTATGATATAATGCGCAGTTTAACTGCGATTACATGCAACGCTACGCAAGTCAAAGCATGACACGAGCTACTTATGTGATTACTAAGATTTTGCTTTAATTGTGGGCCCGTAAGTGAGTCGGCTGTTTTCCAAAAAAATATATTGATAGCGTTCTAATAAGTGTTTGTCTCAAAGTTCAAAGTTTGAACCGATAAGTGCCGCATATGCTAAAGCACTGATAAAAATGCATTAGACATTTTTGAGTTTAACTTCGAAATTGCATGCTCCGAAGTTGCCGCTGATCGGGGTAGGTGTGCAAATACCTGTCCGCGACTGGAATCGCTTTGGAGATAAATATAAAGGGTATATATTACATTACGTTACTAAAAATTTAATCTTATCTTTGTTTCAAGTAAAAACGATTATCTGTTAAAAACTGAATTTGCTTTCAAAGCTAAATATTGCAGTGTTTTCAAATAAACATTTCGAAGAGAGAAATTTTGATTTATAGACGGCAGACGACGTAAAACGCTGCCGTTTGGAAAAGATAGTAAGACTTTTTGATTTAAATCGTACGCGCTTAAGCGCTGAACACCATGAATGCATTTCATGCCGTATATTTTTTTTGCATGAAATTTATTCCAGTAATGCTGTGTCAGCTATATGGTCAACTGTATTCGAACACATGCAAACAAACCATATTTTGACATTTGAGTGCATGATGCACGACGGAAACGCAGTCATTGGCTTCAGCGTTCGGTTGTTTTCCTTCTTATTTTAGCAGGACCGTAACAGATATCTATGTCAAATTTCATATCAATATCTGCAGGAGCTGATGAGATAGGCTTGATTTGTCTCCTTTCAGAATCGGCGTTTACCGAATCGACCGAGTAGGATGCGTGCGGAATGATTTGAAGTGAAAAACTCTTCACCTAAGAAGTGCACTAACGTAAAATGCGTTTGACGTTCGAATGGTTTCTCAAAACGACGAAAGAGCCAAGTTCTCTTGTCAAGTGACACCTAACGAATCCATGAAGTTCTTCAGGTGTTGCTCACCAGTGTACGGGGAACTACAGTCGGGGCATTCATCATCTTTAAAGCGATGTTTGTATTCTTTGCAAAGCTTACAGCAATCGAAAATATCAGCCCTGGATAATGTACTGTCGCATATCTCGGAAGAGATCTCTTCCGGAATCTTGTTTTTGTTCATTTGTTTCTTTATGAATTTATTTGTACACATACATTCATACATTATAAACTTGTAAATTATAAATAAGAGTCCAGCTATGTTCAGCTAATTTTTTTTTTTTACGTACATTAACTATGATGTACATAGCAGGTTAGACGACAGAAGTCAGAACAAGAATGAGTATTATATACACCTGTAAGATAGCATACCTACATATGAAGTACATAGGAGAAGGGCTGCGAAATGCATTGTTTTCATCAAAGACAAAGTTGGCACTTAAGTTATACTATAACCGACATTTCAAGCTCGGACATTTTTATTGGTAGATTATCAGACATTTTATACGATATCGCTCTTGGCGAAGGGGAAATGAACGTTCGCTGAATTTCTTCAGAGGAATGAGGACGTTCTCCCTTTCATGTCAGAATAATTCATGATCGTATTATGGACCTAACCTCAATTACTAGGAATAGGGATTACTCTTTGCGTATAAAAAGACTTTGATCTGTTTTCGCAGTTTATAGAAATCAGGCAAAAGCATCAGCCAACACGTTGTTGACGGCTTCTACGATTTCAAGACATTCTCTCAAGGGCATTAATTGAATTCAAGTGAGTTTTCTTTATTACTTTGCTAAGATTTTGATGAACTATCGGAGGCCACAAATTTTTGGTGAAAAATGGTTGATTGGTTTTGCAGAAATGGGGGCAGAGATTTGCACTCATATGGCACGCCTATCTAGTTTATTTACAGAGTTGGCTAAAACCGATTGCTCTATAAGCATAGAATATGAACGCTACCTTTAATAGCCTCTAGGTGGTCGGGAGGCTTTTAATTCGACCCAAAGCAATTTCTTATTCCTCGGTTATGACACAGCCGGGACTATGTACTTTTCAGATTGGTCCATACTTGCATTGAATATTTTGCGACTGTCAATATAATTTATTATCTGCTAACTATATATAACATATATATGGATGTGTATATGTCAAATCTTTATAAGCATTTGCGTATAAAAAGAGGTATTTCGTATGTTGAGTAACAATAGAAGCACTTGTGAACAGACCGTCTATTCATATCCGTTGTTCGCTGACATTTGAGCAAAAATATAGTGTGTCAGTCACACAATTCACTTAAATAAAGATGCACAATAATGAGATGACACATGATGCGATGTGCAAACAGTGAACACTTTTAGAAAGTAAACCTTATGGTAAAATGGAAATTTCTAAGCTGTAGCTAGACAATCAGTGAGTTGATTTACGATTATAAGAGGTTTCACTGTACACAAACTTGTGTACATAAATTTAATAGCTATTTTGTATATTAAAATGCATTTATAATAATTGATTAAGCAAAAAACTTTTCACCTTGTTTCTATGATCTTATTCTAGAAATAAATTTTATTTAAAAAAGATATTACACCGATTAGTAGGATGCATATTTGAATAAGTGCTTCTTGGTTTAGTATTTTTTTTGATTGGGGCATGGTGATTTTGGGCTAAACTTGACTTGTATGGGATATCATATGTCATAGGTCTGACGGTTCGATCCGAAACATTCTCAATTCCTTCAATTCCTTGGGCCAAAACATGCCTGTGTAGTAAAATTTCAGATTATAGGTTGAACACAAGAAAACAAGACGGACAGACAAGCTTAGATCGATTCAGAAAGTGATTGTGAAGAGTGGATCAATCTCAAGTCCCTCTGGGCGTGTACTACAAGTGGTGTAGGGCAAAATATTATGTGCCTTAAGACCTGTACTTTTATGTGGAAAAATTCGCATGTTAATAAATCATTTCTGCTCTTTGAATATTAACTTAAAGTAAACCTAAAGTCCGCCAAAGTTTGTGCGATAAATTGATTTTCATCATTTCGAGTATGTGTTCTCATTTATGGATAAATTACAAAATTACCCACATTTGTTAAAACTTTGGAAGTTTACAGTCATGAGCTTTAGATTTTTCTAATATTGAATATCGAACAAAATACGCTTTGCGCCTGTCTTAAGCTCTACGGATAAAATACATGGCCGAATTTTAGATAGAGGGGCAGAGGGACAGCCAGCCAAAAAAACTTAAAGCGGTTCTGAATGTGATTCTGAAACGACTGATATATCTACCTTAAGTCCTTCTCTGCGCTACACTTACATCGGCACGAACCAAATGTATGCTGTGTGCTACACCGAGAGCATTGCTAGTTACAAGAAACCAAGAAAAAGAGAAAAAAATGTCAACTATATGTCCTATTAACTTAACAGGTAAATAGCATGAGTTCGCCTTAATGATTAGCAGAGGGAAGTAATGGAATTCATTTAAAATTATGTGTTAGTAAAAGTTTAAGGAACAACGTAAACTAGTTTGGCCATCCAAAGCGGCTGCAGATCCAACCCAACATCTATCGCACCAGTTAGCATTCTGAAGTATATCGGATATCATGTTAACTGAATTATTATAGGATCGATAAAATGGTGCTGGTCAAGTTGCTATCGAACATCTGACCCTTACGAACCTTCCCGAGCATTTCTGATAAGCAAATATTACATCAAGTTACTATGCTTCCTACGGTGGTTACAAAAAATAGTTGTTAACCTCCTTCCTATTTTCACATTGCCAGATTATTAACAACAATTCTATTTCGGATCATTTCGAAACGCATTGACTGCAAATAATTCCAATAAGTGAATGTATAAAACATATGCAAAACAGTGTTTGTTTAGCTCTGTAACAAGAAAAAAAATAAAGAAAAAAAAAGGAAACTAAACTTGTGTGCATAATAGTTTACTTGGCCTATTTTTCCCGTTTATTTCTACAATTTCACACCTTACACTAATAATTTATTACATATACGTCAGAAACCTTCAAATCAAAAATTGAAAAAAAAAAAAAAACATATGTCCGCACTTAAACTTTTATGTCTGAAATGTTTACAGAAGCTATGCATTGTGAAGCGGAACACGCAATAACTGAAAACCGGTTCAGATAGTTTAATGTCGGCATTACACTATTACGCGGACGTCATACACAGAAGTAGTCGGAAGGGTAAAGACTTCGCGACTTGTAACTTTGGTAATACCAACCCTTTTAAGGCACACTATAGAATATAAGAAAGATGATAATTCATAGATAAAACAAGTAAGAACATTACAGTCGCGCAAGGCCGACAATTAGATACCCTACACCAATTCACCGAATCAAATTATTCGCTTGTTTTGGTAATAGTACATCAAATATCGCACATTATTTTCGTGCAAACACACACTTTCATGAAAGCCCGCATACTGGAGGATGCCCAGAACATCATACGGCGTGATCCACATTTAGTGACCTTGATTTACTTCCCGAAAATTTGATTTTATTTCAGTCTCTGTCGTAAAAAAGTAGAAATTAGACTTTGTCTCCCTTATATGTAACGGTCTAAAAACTAGACCTATGTGATCCAAATTCCCTACTGTTAGCGTTTTTGGTTAATTGGATTTTCTTGTCAATATAATAATCAAGAATCAATTTTCCCCATGAAATATTGAATATTTACGTTTTCGTTAGAAAGGGTTACATGAGGGGGTTAAAAAAATGTCCCTAGGTGAACCAATTTAAAATGTTTTAATACTACCACGTAGCGAGTTCTGTTGAGAAATTTTGAAAATTCCAATTTTTTTCCATATAACGCCTTATATTAGAAGTGGTCGAATAAGTGGACTGATCCAAACCATTTTCAGTACCGTTCGTTCCTGGGCCCAAATAACTTTGCGTACCAAATATCACCAAAATATATCAAAAATTGCGACTTGTAGGTTCAATACACGATCTAATGGACAGACATCAAACGGATAGACGGACAGACAGGCTTGCATCGATTCGGGAAATGGTTCTGAATCGATGGACATATAAAAAAAAAGTTTGGTCTATCTTAAGCTCTTCTGGGTGTTACATATGTCCGAACAAATTTAATATAACTTGCACTAGATTTGGTGTATGGTATAAAATCATTCTGATATTCTGACTGCATTTTAAAATTAGCCAAAATTCTGAGAACATTTTTTTGTTTGTTTTCTCAATATTCCTTTAATCAAGGCCATAATGTTTCACAGTTTTAAGAAAAACTTCGTGGTGGCTACGGTGAAGATACTTTATAAAAATCCGCAGTAGGCTAATGATTTACTCGTTTCCGTTCTTGGAATTTCGAAGCGAAAGATTCGCCATGCTCAGCTCGATCGATTGTTGATAAAGTCGATGAAATTTTATGTTGCTGTGAAACTAAACATAGGTCAAGAGATAATTTTGAACCACAAGGGATGGACGAAGGAATATGACCACTTGACATATATATAATCTTTATTTAGTAATAACATGTTGCGCCACTATTTGTTTGTACAGCAGCTACAATTCGAACGAAGCTCAATATTTCGTTCACATACGGATTAATAAATAAAGAGTGTAATGGGGCGAATTTTCACTAGTGAACTACTGCTGAAATGAAAGTTGGCAGCTATTTTCAAAGAGATTGACAACA
>CCAG010022500.1:0-50356 GCA_001077435.1 Glossina morsitans morsitans
GGGTAGAAAGATACCGCTTCTTGAATTACTTGCAAGCACTGATAAGTCTAAAGTATTCCCTCTTTTTGTCGTTCAGGATATGCCTATCTTCACTATCGCATTCAGTAACGGAAATTCGTTCTATGTTTGTGTAGATTCTGTCTTAGTTATAAAATGTTGATCTACTATTTTTTTATTTTATTTATTTATTTATTTTTTTTTTGTTTTTGTATAAACGATAGATGGAGCGTAATAGTTTCCATTCTGGAATTGTGGAAAAGGTAAATCTTGTAAATCAGGTTTCTTACAGGCCAGACGATTGGCGTGCACAATGAAAATTTATTTCAATCTCCAATGCATTATATGTGTAATATATTTGCAATTATTTGGCCAATAAAACATATATTAACAAGAAGACGAAAGGAAACAGAGAAACTAAGATTCACCAGATGTTTTGGTAAAACACTGTACCTTAACTTTCATAGGCAATTATATTCACGCACAAATGCTCATATACTTTTTCCTGAATAATTTAATATAAATTATTATGTGTTTCTCTCCTCCCTTCAGACAAGACAATCTCAAGCTCTTCTGCGTATATTAAGTTTATTAAGCATTTTTACGTAATGAACAGAAATATGCAGGCATTCGTAGATAATCGACATAATCGTAAACGATTTAAACGTGAACGGACCATTTATTCTAGGTTTTCAAGTGAAGAAAGATAATTTGATATCGGCTTAAAAAAGTTCGCCAACAGTTTTCGAATAAATCTTAAATGCTTTCTTCGCACTTTCCTCACAAATAATTTATGATAAAATTTAATTTAATTAGTCTCTCTATCTCTCTCTCTCTCGCTATATGTTCGTCCGGAAATCAATTGTTGTTAACTTCTTAAAATTGCTTTTTAATGATACTTAGTTCATAGCATTTACCTTCCATTTGTTTGGCATCTTCTTGCTTCGGCGCCCCGCTACCTTATATATAACAAGTTATTGTTATCTAATGGGATGTTTGCGCTAACATAACAAATTAGATTTGTAGCATATTTAGATAATTTCTACGCGAAAAATGTAATAAAAAAAGACAAAAACAAAACCAACTAAGCAAAATGATGCTTTAAAAAAAAGAGTTTTAAACAATTAAGTGACGAATATAAGAAGATTCGGTCTAAATTAAGTGCAATTATTTTCTTTTTTTTTTTTGTTTTTTGATTTTAGTAAACGTGACTTCTTTTGTGGATTTAAGTAAATGGTGTAAAATTTCTTAGCAACATATGACTTATCTTACTTTCTCTATACCGTTGGAAATACGCTCCAATTTCAACTTCGCAGTCATCTTTTGTATAATAATTAATATCGTGCGAGCATACAATATCTACATTTATTGTATGCATTCGTATGCATATGTTCGTTTAACAGCCCTCTTTAACTTACCTACGTAACTGATACTTTATATCTATAATATGGCAAAAGACAATTTCCGCTTAGTATGTAATTGTTGCAGTCATGTTATAAAAACATGGTTCATACTTGATGGTAACATATATATATATATATATATATATATATATATATATATATACAAAGGCAACCTAAATTCTTTACAATGCTTAACTAGAAGTGCTTATCTATAGCACTAATAAAGAGCTCAAATTCTAGGTCAATTTTGAAGAATACACGGGACGATAATCACCAAGCAAAAGAAAAGCTACATACGACCATAAATGATGACGAAACGTGGATATATGATCGTGACTGAGAAGACCTAAGGCCAAGATGGAGTTTCGCCACGATTAAGACGATAAAGGCTGTTTCGCTGAAAGAGCTCAAAGTCGAACCGAAAAGCGCATATCAGAAATACTTCGAGGATTGGAAGGGCATAAAATCATATTAAATATTGATGAATAAATAAATATTTTTCGAGAAAAATAAAAAGTCACCAACAACAACAATAAGCTGAGTTTAATTGTTTATTTTCAAAGTCGTTAAAATCTTCAAAAGAAATTGTTACGCCAATTTTCCATAGGCGAAGAGATTTCGATAATGGATTAACTTTACCTTAACTTTAGGTACGAGGATTGTCCCAGATGTATACATAGCGGACGCTGTATGAAAAAAAAAACAAATTGTTATAACCGAAAGTATTAGCTTTGTAAAGCTTAAGTTTTATGAAATTTCTACACGTTACGGTATTTAGTATTTACTTAAAAGCCGGCAGTAGGCAACGAACTCAGTGAATTTGTTAACATGCTAAAGAACTTACCATTGTTATGTGGTCCATGGGTAAGAAAATCCAACCAAATGGTATAAGACGACCTGGTTGATATAGTGGCATTTCGAAAAGTGCCGCAAATCGCATATTTGACGAAAATTTGCCTATGGAAAAGCTGGTCGCAAGAATCGCCATGATTCGTTTATCTCGCATTAAACAAAAATGAACAGCGAAAACAATAGACTGGACAGGGGGAATCGATTCAAGAAAGGACGATCGAAAATGTCTTTTCATCAAGACATATGACGCTACGACGCTGACCAAAATCAAGGAGTTGAAGTTCGAATTGCTTTCTCACACGCTATGTTCGCTAAATTCAGTTCACTCGCATAATTGAAAAAAGTCTATTGTGAAAGACGGACAAGAAGCTGGTTTTAAGAAGCTCGATGGGTCCCGATATAAGCAAAGCTTGGAAAAGTATAGCAACTCAAAACAAATCTATGTTATGGGATTTCGGTCCCAATTGTTTTGAATTTCGTTTATTAAATCAGGTACTTTTACTTTTATTTGTTGCATAGATATTATATATTAGTAAGATAATTGTTAGCGAAGCCTCTCGAAAGGTTCAACAGCTGTTTCAATAGTTATTAAACTGTCAAGGAGGAAAATTTAAGATCCAACTTTAAGTTCTAAATAAAATCATGAGAACACGAAAAAATGCCTTGGTCTGTTCTCGAGTGTTGGTTAAACTTCTTCTTCTTTAAAAACTTATCTAAAAGTTAGTTAACAGCGCAAATCAGTCTAAACCTATTTTGTTATTTGAAAAGTGCTCAAGGCCATATATATATGTATATATATTTTAGGGAGTCTTCAGCGCATATATTTCTACGTTTTGCGGAAAGATGGGCATATATTGTGTAATTTAAGCTTGTCTGTCCGTATGTCTGTAATTTGCCTATGCATTTTTCTGTTCAAATTACAAGTAAAAACTATCGATTTCATTCATTAGCGTGAACACGTTTTGGATTAAGGCCGAGGGCTATTGCAAACCAATTGGACTTGACCATTGTTATATGCATCGGTTTATTTTGAAGAAATCATTGCAGAAGAAGTCTGTTTTGACTGTCTTGATATATGAATGTAAAAAATTTAGATCAGATGGGATCATGTTTTGAACTCATTTCCATATAAACTTTCTTAGAAGATATAAGACTTTATACTGCGGCAAGGACTAATTTTTCATGCTTTATGCTACGAAATGCTCCAGAATAATAATTTAACATAAAAATATTGTGTGCTATGTATGAACCACATTGATCTATTTGTCGAAATCTCATTCGTATACGATTCTCGGGAAAAGCAGGCCTTTGTCAAGCCTAAATTTGTTCGAACAAACATAGTTTGATATAAAGCTTAGAAAAGAATAATAAAAGTAGCCAGATATGAAGTTCTATTATCAAAATCCCAAATTTTTATATATATATATATATGTACATATATATATATATATATATATTCATACTTCAAGTATAAAACGCTTAATAAATCTTACACATATTTTCCGCTGATCTCAAATTTTCGCCTTTAAAATTATTTTAAAGACGAATATAGACTATTTGCTTGTCTTCAACATGCGTTGGGTGCACCAAACTTTTTCGTTTTTAATCTGTACATAACTTCATATTTCCTCTATAAAATCTTTAGTACGGTTGTTTCTTTTGCATTTTTCGTGCAACATCATTATGCAATTATTTAGCGACGTAAAACAATGTAATCACTCACTACCAAATGCCAACTTCCTTTATGGGGAAATTTATAGAGAAAACTAATATAACTGCCTCCTTATGCCTTGGGGAAAAGCGATTTGCTTATCAGGCAAATCAATTGACTGGTTTCAAGTTCAAATGTGTCAATTTTATCATTAACTTTGACGATGAAAAACAAGTTACAAGCAATAAAAACCTGTGGCAGCCAACTTTCATTCACCGCATAGCTGAAGATTACATGAATCATATCCGGCTTAGGAATATGATGTGCCTGCAAGTATGTAAGCGTGTGTAGAGACAGTCTGTAACGATGTTTACGGTTAAATTTAACTACCGGTAATTATGTCGTTAAGTAATGTACGTACACTATATAAGTTTAAGAGCGAAACGCAAAAATATTTGAATCAAGTCATTAGTATATTATTAAACACGTCACTAGTGGGCATCAGAATCTCTTTCCATTGCACATATCTAGGACATCATAGCGCGCGTACATTAAGTAAGTAAGTCTCAAGTCCCTAGTTCACTTAGCCGTACTAATTTATCTGGCCGTGCATCACCAATTACTGGCTGCCTTCAAATGAATATTTTTCAATCACAGCAGCATTACAAAAAAGTGTCCGCATCATTACAGTCATTACAATCGATAGGGTAAGGATTGCTCAAAATTCGAATCTGAATATTTAGGTAGCACCATTAGTACGAAGTACATTTGTACCTAAAGTACATTTGTATGTAAGCTTATGGATTAAACCCTTTTCTCGCTCTCTGTTCGAGGAGTTAGCACAACTTTTTATAACAAATTATGGAAATTTCATATCCTTCAATAATCAATCAATGCTTCCAACGATACGGGGTCAAGTTTTTGGAAAGGAAAAACATCGACAAGATCAAAATAAAAAGAGAAAGATAAACTAAGCACAGCGGCCTGCACAATAGTTGAACTTATGATTTCATTAGATAGAAAGCCATCATCATGATCATAGATCAGTTCTTCATTTAACGCAGTTTAAAAATGTATAGAATTGCTTCGATGCATATTTTCTTACTTTAAAAGTTTTGGATAATTTCTTATTCCATATCCCACGTAGAGCATGTGAGGCTATGAATAGAAAAGAAATTGTACTTAACTTGATATTACGATGCGCAGTAATTGCTCGTTTTTGTTATATTTCAATGTTATAGCAAGGATGAACAAAAGTCGTGGGAAGGTTTGCCTGCCTAAGCGAGGAACAAGTAACTTTTGGAGACAAAATCTGCGCAACACAAAAGCACAAATATTAAATTTCAACTGCCTTCGGTGGTAACCACATTTTAAAAAACGAATGGCGTTCGAAAATTTACGCAAGAGATAATTTTATTAGGAATAAATTGAAATGTTTCCCAGGTTGTGTGGCATGTTGCATCGTCTTATTGAAATTGCCTGTCTTCGACCGCCATATGATCATATTGTGCTTTAAATTGTTATTGCCTGACCAAGTGAATTTTCAAGGAAGAGTGACTGGATAATGCCTCCAGCCTAAAATTCGCACATTGCGGATGCATTCATTTTTCATCAATCACTCTTAGATTCTCTTAAGTCCAAATGTAATAACTTTGTCCGTTAATCAAGCCATCAAGATGAAAACGAGTCTTATCACTGAAGATAGCGTCAATCTTCACTCTTTTTAAAATATTACTCAAGGGCTTAATTTTTAATAAGTTGAGCTGACAGCTGTCAGATGTCTTTCTTTTTCATTGGCAACACCGAAGCAAATTTCAAATGTTATGCGAATTCTGGGATGACCTACACATATACGATATATTTTAAAGTTATGAATAAACATCTGACACCATTGTAAGCTTAACACGTTATGAAAGCGTAAATATAAAAGTCTCTATATAACTGTAATATGGCGTATACTCCAGAAGCGCCCAGAAAAACGTACACGTGGGAAGTAATAATGTAATTAGAAAATGTAAATTTCTTCTTTTAGATAAGCACAGATTATAAACCGACTATTTTAGACCTCATCCATTTCGTTTTCATCCACAAGGTACATATATCCTTGATCAATAGGCATTCAATTGTACTTTGTCGGTCCATCTAACCGTCCTTTCATCTACTATAGAAATTGATGGCTAGAACGCCAAAGGCACAAAAGTGACACAAACAAGAATTTCAAGATATTATTACTTGTCAATTCCTGAGTTTTGATAAGAACTTTGGATTTCAGATCTGCCACTTCTTTCTAGACTATGTCATGACATTTGTTCTAATTTTTTTCTTTTTATATGGATTTTTAAAGCTTGGCATTGAACTGTTGAACGGAACGTGTTTATATGGCATAACATTTGTAAATTATCCAAATGATTGGTCAAAACTTAATCTCTGCTAAGACAAATCTACGTACGCTTTACGCCAATTTGGTTTTATTATAAGACCGCCACAAGGCGCACAGTTAAATGTTTTGTGAGAAATTCATATTAGTGTTTTTATAAAGCGTCCTGTGCCACTAAGAGCTTCACATGAAAAGAATGCGGATGCATCGAGTGTCCCTCCGTCCATCTGTCCGATTGCCCGCCTAAGTAATGTCTGTTGTAAACATTTTCCTGGGCGCAAAAATGAAGCTATCGACTTCAAATTTGTTAGAAACATTGAAAGTTCTTTTACGCAAGTTGGCATTGAAAATGGATCAAATCGATCGTAGGACACGTCTATAGTACTACGTAAAGTAAGGACACCTTTTGCAAAACGCAAAAAGAATAAAAAATTGGTTTTCTGCTCGTTACTCATAAGGTATAGCAGATAAATCCGCAAAAAATTTGAACGTATATACTATGGACGATGCTGCAATAACTTTAGGAAACTGGAAAAAATCAGCCACATTTATTCGATTTTATAGCGTATCATAATTTCATATGTTTTCAAAACCTGTATAATGCACAGAAGAAAAGTATACGAATTTTTGGTTAGTTGCAGACTCGGAATGCACCTAAGCATGTGCGCCCGTTCATTTGCTCGTCTGTTCGTCTGCGCAACCGTGTAGTATCTGTGATAAGCATTCTCCCGTTCGCAAGAACGAAGATATCACCTACAAACTTGCAAGGGAATTTCAAAAAGGACCGAACCTTTCCAAAGAACATACACGTCCACACATTTGCTTTCCGTGTTTTTTTTTTGTTCTTGTTACTCATACACCATATAAATTTCCACCTTTTTTCTGAAAATAGAAAAAATCAGCCGCGCCCACCCAATATTATAGAATATAAAAATGTAGTTCTTTTCCTTTGTTTTTTTTTACGATCATGGTGATGGCTGTGAAAGACCAAACAGAATTTTCTTACGTTTTTCTATTGATCTGGTTTGGTGCACACAAAACTTTGACTGAAGCGAAGCAAAAACTTTCATCTCTTTTTCACTTACCATAATTTTTATATCAGATTTGTTAACCGCGTAAAGATGCGCATTAAAAAATGATTTTTGCTGCAATGGTTCATGTCTGAGCCATTTGTTATCGAACGTGTTAGTGTTAAACGATGAGTTTGCTTCAAAAATTTCATGAAATACCATGAAACCTTTTTATGGACTTCCCTATCCGAACTTTCTTTGCAATTAACTCATTTGTATATTTTATTCATCAACAATTTGTATTTTTTATTGCTCGCTGTTTAACGTTAAATTAATTCAATTTAAAAGACTTATGAACCATTAGTGCTACTGCATAACCCGAAATTGTTTGTTGACTTATGAACCAGTAGTGCAACTGCATAACCCGAAATTGTTTCCTAAGCAATAAGAATACGAAAAATCAATTAAAGGTCAAACATTAAATAATTATAAGATATTTATTGTAATAAAATGTAAGTCATTTTATTTTTTCTATGTGTGAGTGTGAACTGTGTGTGACAGAATTATTTGCATAAAGCATGATAGTGGGCCACACCACTCATAAATAACCTGCAGCAGTTCGTTTAGAAAGAAAAGAAGTAAAAAGTAATCGAAAAAGTTGTTCGCTCCGAACGTCCATTTTCAATGGCCTTTAGTCAAAACAGGCCAGCGTAGTAAGTTTCATCAAAATATTTCATAAATTGTGACCTGTAGATCGAACGCAATAATACATGTCGGACAGATGGACAGACGAACACCATGGCCAGAGAGCCGGACAAGCTTGAATCGATTCAGAAAATTGATTCTGAATCGGTATAATACAGATATGTCATATATCTCAGTTCCTTCACGGTGGCACGGTAAACATCTGCATAAATGAAAAAAGGTATAAAAGAAAAGACGAATGTGCAACTTTAAGCCCATATTTTATTTTAATACATACACTCTGAATAGCGGCAATAAATTTCTTCTTACTTAGCTCCAGAGCAGCAAAAAACAAACAACAAAAATTTGTTCATACAGCCAATAAATGTCATAAAACAAAATTTTCTTTCTTCTCATATTTCCCATCGTTTACATGCAAATTAATATTTGCCTGCCTAATAAATAATATTATAAATAGAAAAAAGTTCATTGTCATCGCTATCATTGTTCCCATTGACTATCACAAATGAATCTTTCACTACATTTGCAAAGATTTTATCGTAAAACGAATAAAAAAATATTTTAAGTTTTTTTTCCAAATATGGCGCTACGGTGATGCTCATTTTATACGTTATATAAAAGTTCGGCAGTTAATTAAAGGAGTAACACTTTTCAAAATAAGCCAAGATGCAAGTCTTTCAATCTAAAAGTAAGTTTTTTCTGTTTGAAAATAGGTATAATCGATTTAATTCTTCCACGCGCTGGCCAGTCAGTTGACGGTAAGCTTTCCTTTTTATTTTTCACTTAGCAATAGGTTGCTTCTTTTGTCCTTACCGTCTCTTGAAAAACGTAGATTTGTTCTTGGCGTTTGCTTTGCAATCAAATTAATAAACGGCGCTATTGACTCGCCGTCATTACTTGGAGAAATAAGTTTTAATGTTCCTAACCGCTTCTCTAGGCATTTTACCTTGGTTAAGGTTAGTCATTGTAAATATAATTATGAGCTGTTTAACCCGCTCAGAGTTGTTTGCAAGAACCTAAATAACGTCTATCACCTTTTTTCATTATCGGACACTTTAAAGTCCATTAAAGCAACATTGTTTAATACACGAGATTTGCCAATGTCGTACTTAAACTAGCTCTTAATCCTAAAAAGTCACTACGATTCGAAAATTAATTGTTGTTAACTATTATCGGTTGCCAAGCTTATGCATGTTTGCGATGGCTTAGGGGTTCATTTACAACAGGGTTCTGTACCGGTTGTGGGTGTGGCTCTGTGCTAATTGTGTACATGCTTTTTTTCTTTTTCTTTTTCTTTTTTTTTTCCTTTTATTTGTTTTATTGTACTTATACTAAGTTTTTTAATAATAATTAATTTAAGATTTACTTTAAGAGTCATTTGAACTCGACTGTCTTTTTTTAGTTGAGTTTCTGTATAAGTGTAATAAATAAATAAATAAAATAAATCAAGTAGTCTTCTGGTGATCAAAAGTTAGTCTTGCATTTTTTTCCTATCTCTCCCATGTCCATTTTTCGCTAACATACCAAATTTCAAAATCTAACCAGATCTTAATTGGAATTATTTAACATTGGTAGGTTAAATTTGAATTTATCTTACCACGCCTTAAAATATACACATTCGAAATTGGGAAAAATAGATAAATCAACTCATTAGCTCGGGGAAAATCTTAAAATTGGATATCTTTCGCTTGAACTGGTTTCAGTTCATTTTCAACTTCTACTACGCCTGGAATTTGTCACGGTAAAGACACGCTTATATGTTAGGATGACTACAATTTTTTCCTATCAACTACCAACACGATATTAAGCCAAAAGGCGAAATTCGATCTTACTCTCAATCAATCTTATTCTCCTTAATGCGGGTTTTCATCATATTTTTAACCATATTTTTAGTCATATTTGAAGTTATGTTTTAAAAAACAAATATTTTCAAGTACTCATCGATTTCGTACACAGAAAAAATGTTTTGAGGAAAAAAATTTCAGGTGTCAATAAATTTTATTCGCTTAAAGCAAAGGCGTACCGATGAAAACAGCAGTACACTCCCGAAACTGATGCTTAAACACGTTGAGCCACTGTTGATACACGCCGACGTTAAAGATCGTTTGTTACGCCTGGCATATGTGAAAAGCGTTAAGGAATATTAATTCAATAAAGTCATGGTTGGCAAGCAAAGTTCGTATTCTGCTTGTATCCGGCTTCAGAGGATAGCGATATGCTTTCAACCATCAAAACCGGGAAACTAAATACGAACTCTAACTTAACCTAACTTTTACTCATTCTTGGTACAAAACATACAGAAAAGCTCTCGATTTGTCCTCTCCAATGACTGGAATCGATAAAAACAGCAGAAAAGAGGAAATCAAGAAACTAACACCCAAAAATCTTCAACAATCTTCATATAAGCCTTAAAGAGTTGACTTGAGAAGGAGAGAGAGAGAGAGAGAGAGAGAGAGAGGTTTTAAAAGCGAATTTCTAGCTGAAAACTTAATTTAAAATGATCGCAAAATCAATATTCTTATCTGTACGGATCATTGTCTTGATCGTTTTTTTTTTTTTTTTGCTTGAAAGAAAAATTAGCGCTTCCTCTTAGGAAAACTTTTAAATCGATTGAAGGCATAAAAGAAAATCTGATGAAATTCTGCTGCAAGATGAGCATAACTTATTCGAATGCTACCCAATAATCATTGATAGATAACTAATATCAAATACTTTTTACACGCTATATATGTTATGCGTGTGCCTCGCTAGACAACTATATATATGTATATATATATAGAAAGTTTAAGCAAAATAATTATTTTAATACATTCGTTTTGCGGATATGTTATATTAAAATAGTTACAATAGTAAGCTTATTATACTTTACGTTAATTTTTAAGTCTCTTGCACTCGGTGCGTAAGTGAGCAAATTATACGTACGCTTTTGTTAGGTAATATCATAGCCACGGCGGTATATTTATTCTGCGGCATATATGTAATGTTACAATCGTAGAACGCGAAACTAACATGGAATGTTAGTTTTATGGTCGTGTCGCAGATTTTTGACGATAGTATTATTATACTTAACATAAATATATATATTTATATGTGTATATGCTTGACATAAGATCACATATTCTGGACAGTTGAAAAAAGGATGTAATTCATTCACAATACATAAGAAACCATATCTTAAAATTCGTAGAAAACAATGGATTAAAAATCGAATAGATTTGTCAGCGTCAGTTGATCGCGATTCGTCAGGTCGAAACATTTCCATGCAATAAATTCTATTCTAATGTGTAAGTGCAATGTCATTGCGTGTACAGCGCCCCCAAGCGAAAATATTTTAGTTAAACAACGATGTACATCGTCGGGCAATCGTATTTACCTCATTTGGTACATAAATGCTATTGCTTTGACTTCATGGGCACCAAAAATCCGTTCTAAAGCGAATATAAATTTCTTAACATAATAACAACTGAAGGCAACGACAACAAGTAAGTAATGAATTGGGAAAAATTCAATGCAAGGCGTATGTAATTTCTGTTTCGGGTAATGCGTTTTACTTATTTAAATGAAAGCCATATCAGCGGACATATATGTTTGAAAAGTTTAACACTATAATTTAACTGAAAACATTCTTGGGCAACTAAGGTGTGGTGCACTTAAGCACTTTCTTTCTCTTCTTTCTTATTCTTCTCTTTCTCGGTCATATACGTGACTTGTGTGAAACGATATGTCAGAATTGTAAGCCGACAACTTTTGACTTTTTCATCAAGATAAGATGTCTCGTACTGGATTAGTATCGCCCTATTCGAGTATCGCCGTATTTCCCTAACTTAACGCTAACTGAATGCTCATGTCTGACTATATTCGGAACTCAAAAGGTCGATTGAACAAATCAAAGTAGATCGAATAACGCGTTTTTAGATAAAAGTGACTAAGTGACAAGAAACATCGATCAATTTAAGAAACAGATAAATGAAAAAGTCTTGCTACCTTGCTTTTCATCCTGGTATTGCAAAAAGCAAGCTAAAGACAAAAGCTATATTTCGGTGGACTGATTATTAAAAAAAATCATTTGATTTTGCTTCAACGAAAATCACCGAAATATTTCTTTCCTAGAATACATAACATAACTTCATCCTACAGATTAGATAGATAATATATCATAGAGTAATTCTTTCGAAATTGTTGCACGTGAATAAGAAACGTAAAAAAAAAACAAAAAAATAGTGTATTTAAACTACGCCTTTCTTCCATTTGCGACTGGAACAAGACATTTACTCGTTCATATGCATATGCGAGTTTTGCATGTATTGGTCTGTCAAATACAAAACAACGCAAACGTGACTTTGTTTATAGAGAGACTTTACTTTCTTTTTTAAGCCCACCACCGGAGCATATGATATATGTGTACCGTTATTCTGTTTGTAACGACCGGCAGGCAACATGTGCAAAATATTCAACCAAAAATGTCTTGTGCAAAACATTGACACGTTCGATCTCCACAGAAAGCAAATACAATTTAACATATGAATGGACGTAAATCTATCATTGAAGTACTTCAACTTCTATAAGGTCGTCTCGTTAACTCGTCAATATAGATATGGGTTCTATTACACATACTCTCCAACAAGAATTCAAAATGAAGATGCTTCATATCCCTTTCAATTCTAATTTTCCTCGTATCCATCCCCAAGATATTCTAAATGTGGACTTTGATGGGGACTCCAAATTCGTTTTAAAGTAAACATAACTTTCCTATTGGTTTTAGCATTTTTTGTTTCCGTACACATGGAAAAAAAAGAAAAAATGTAAAATTTTGGATGGAATGCAAGCATACATGGACATAGAAAAGTGTTAATAGAAAATCAAATAAAAAAAAAAAATAAGAAAAACAATCGATTCGGTGACCAAACACTCCATTCAATGATTCGCTGAATTCAATTGAATGATTTAGATATCGGTGTTTACTTGTTTTTTGATTCAAGCTAAAAACGTTTTGCTACACTTTCTAATTATAGAAAAACTATGGGCAAAAGTAAAAGGTTTTTACAGTTTTTCCCAAAGTAAAAACTAAACGTTTCATTTTTATGTTAAGAGAGGAAATGTTTTCTTGCATTAGTTCAAGGAAAAAGTTCGTGGCTGTTTTCTCAATAAATAGTTTTAGAGTCGCCGCATACGGTTAGTAATACAAAAACCCTATTAAGATATGATGATATCATTGTGTGTTTGATTCATTTGAAATTTGAAATGAAAAGGAATCGTGCATCATGAGCTGATTTAATCAGATTAGACATTTGATTCCCCTAAATATATTACGAAGTGTATGAAGATAAATTCGAATTCAACTAGCAACTCGCTTAACAAAGACTCTGTACATGCCCGAGAAGAGTTCAAGACACAGTTGAATTTGGCCGCCTACCCCCATAGTACGGTGCTCCGAACCAAAGAAGGTGGCGGAGTTCATAAGAATCTTCAAACTGAACGGTTAGGGGTACAAGCAAGTACAATAGATCTTTTAGGTCGCGATATGCATATATGTATTAATAATAATAATAATAATAATAATAATAATAATAATAATAAGAGTGAAAGAAAAAGTGAAACTATATGAATACATATAAAACGTAACACACCCTGCACCACAAGTAATGTAGACACCATTCAGCAAATAATTATCTTTTCACTATGTTGTACATGTTAAGCATATATCTATGCTGCGGTTATAGTTACGTTCTGTTAGGTGCGTACGTGGCGTGTATATGATATGATAAGTCAGCGTATTTGTATTTGAATAATTACGCCATGTGTACACAAGTTACTTGTAGGAAGTCAATTTTGGCGTAACAAACGTTTTGCAGCCCGACATATATTTTGTAAAACACAATGAAAATGAGTGTGGATGGCATTTCCTTTCAAGTCGTACGTAATCTTTTCTGGTTTCTTTTTTTTTTCACTCTTCGATCTTTCGTAGATTTTTTGAATTGTGTGGGCAATTAGATGGACGAATTAAGGGACAAGTATAACAATATCCAATCAAAAACTGAAGCTAGTCAAGAGAATGAACGAACGCATAACAAAATCTACAAAACTCGTTTATCGTCTGGCGTTTATTGCAAACATATATATATTTTTCAATTTCCAGGTCATATTTGTCTAGATACGTGTCAGCTTTCATAAAGAATTTCAAACACTTTCTATTCTGCAAGTAATTGACAATAGCATGGCATGCTAAACGTACCACTTTTTTTTTTATTGAAAATTTCTTGGCTTCTTCAATGTTTTACAACATATTAACATATGTATCGAAACTGGAGAATAATATCTAGTATACCAACCATTACGGCCCTGATGAGCGATCTGAATAATAAATATGCGCAAAAGTGAAATTTTTTACTTTAACATTTAAATAAAGTTATTGTACATGACTTGTATAAATCACTTCTAATTTCATTCAAGAATTTATTTTATATTTATTTTATATTGATTGCTGCAAATAAAAAAAAATAAAAATAAAAATAAAAAAATAAAAATTGAGGTTTTCTACTAAAGCGCCCATCATTTTGTGGCTCATTGGTTCTTACTTTTTAACAGCACTTTACAAAACTTTACATTATTACATTATAGGTTTTTGTAAAATATTTCAAAGAGTGTTACGTTGTCGTGATTTTCCGGTTCCCTCGTCTGCATCCCTGGACTAGAGAAATCTTTTATTCAGATAATATGTTCACAAAATCTTAGCCAGAGAGATATTTAAATATAACTAAGGATGAAATTGAAAATTTGAATTCGATACCAGAGTTGCCATTAAATTGTTTTATCGAATTCCGAATTTCCAATGTGATTAACTTCTCCTGAATAATAAATTGAATAAGTAAAAATTCGAATTTTTATCTTTATATCCCACCACTACTCGGTAGCATATACTAGACATGTGATACCACTTATTATATGTACAACTAATCCCTTTCCTATATTGTGGCACATACATGAATTAAAATTTTTATGCAAACTTCACTCGAACGCAACTGCGATTAAATATTTTCTTCTCTTAAGGTTAAGAATGTATTTCACAACATTCAGGTATGCTCTCACTGAGGCTTAAATTTAACTGTAAGATCTCTTCCAGTTAACTATTAACCGGCGGTACGAATATACGAAGAAAAAAGCTGATAAGAAAAACCATATGATGAGTAAAACATTAAAGAGAATTCTCTGACTACTTCGAAGGCGCTATCCGAAAAGTTACTCTAAATTATAAATTAATCAAGTATGTGGCTTAAAACTTTTTTCAAACATTAATAGCAATTGTTTTTAATTTACCAAAATATTTTTACGATGATGTTCGACGTGCACGTATTTTGAAAACAAAAATTTCGCATACTATTTGAACGCACGTATTTGATCGTCAATGTTCAATGACTTTTAGTGTATGTTTCCTTACTAGAGTTTTGGTAAGCGTGAAACTTTCTATGTTATTGCGTTACATTGCGCTGCAGTGATGCTAGCTTCAAAAATGATAGCCATGGGAATGAGAGAAGCTTGGAGACCCTAGTTTCCATTCAGAAAATCGATCATATAAAAAAAATGAAATAAAGTTAACGCTATATGCATGTGACGTAGTAAAAAAATGTTGCTCGAGTTGAATATAAAAATGTGAGTACTAGGAAAGGTGTAGGCAGTGAAGAAGAGAAAAGAAAAGGAAAGAAAAGAAAAGAAAAGAAAAGGAGAAAAAAGAAAAGAAAAGAAAAGAAAAAAAAGAAAAAAAAAGAAAAGAAAAGAAAAGAAAAGAAGAAAAGAAAAAAAAGAAAAGAAAAGAAAAGAAAAGAAGAAAAGAAAAGAAAAGAAAAAAAGAAAAGAAAAGAAAAGGAAAGGAAAGGAAAGAAAAAAAGAGAATAGAAAGGAAAAGAAAAGAAAAGAAAAGAAAAGAAAAGAAAGAAGAAAAGAAAAGAGAAGAAAAGAAAAGGAGAGAAAAGAATAGAAAGGAAAAGAAAAGGAGAGAAAAGAATAGAAAGGAAAGGAAAAGAATAGAAAGGAAAAGAAAAGAAAAGAAAAGAAAAGAAAAGAAAAGAGAAAAAAAGAAAAGAAAAAAAAGAAAAGAAAAGGAAAAGGGAAAGAAAGTGAAAGAAAAATGGAACTCGATTGGCGTAATTTTGGAATGAGCGCGGGATGACTTTGACATTATCTTAGAAACTAACAGCATAGTGTAAATAGATATGCAAAAAAAAAGATAATGCTAAGATTTGAGGATGAAATTTAAGAATAATACTTTGGGACATAAGCTCTATAAATAAATACCACATCACTCAACTAGTTCATAGGATGACATATAGATATCGCCACTGCGCACCAATCTTCAAAAAAAATATTTCAAAATTTCATGACATTCTGACCGTTGTTTTTGTAAAACAATGACGAAATCTGAATTTCAATTTTAGTGTATATATGTATATATATATATATATATATATATATATATGTATGGTATCAAATGCCATGCCGGATACTGTTAATTGGAAACGAAGAATCAGTTACCATATCACTGCACCAATTTCCTTCATATGAAATGTATTGGTATATATAACAAAAGGATTTACGAGAATTAGCCCAAAATTATAAGCGAGTCGGCCAAAGAATACAACATCTTCCCGTTATAGGGGATCTTAAATAATTAGCGCCTAAGGCATATTTATATGCAAGTCATTAATTAATGTTGGAAGTCAATGCTGTGAACTTGTTTACATATACGATTTCTATGCTTTACAATTTATTTAAAATTTCATATTTATTTATTGTTCGATTTTTCTGAACTTAATTCAATTTTATAACTTTTCTGCGCTTACTTGGGTATGAGTTGCGTGTGTTTTCAAATTCGATTTATAAAAGTCCACAAACTATTTGTATGCGGACTTTGAGTTCAAGATTTCTGCTTTCATTTTTGGAAATTGAGAAAACTCTAGCAATAAACAGATGAATCGCCAGATCCAGATCAGATCCAGAATATGTATTATATAATTTTTATATATACATAGGATGCTCTTATTTTTGGCTAGAAGTTGGAAAGGTATGAGATATATATTCGGCAAAACAAGTTAAATCATTATAGTCGGGCTTGGTCGATTATTAAATACCTTACACCACATTGTCGAACACTATTCTTATTTTTGCCATAGAACACAAAAATTATACCCTGTTTTTATACGAACTCACTATATGGAAGTGTATTAAGAATTAGACGTATCCCCAAATAGAGGCGTACATTTCGTAAGAATGGTTGTTGCCGAGAGGTTCAAAAATTGAGGTTCTTGTGCCAAATTGGGACCATGGGTCAATTTTCATCATAACATAATAAAACTTAAACTTTCCTGCCCCAAAAAAACAACAATTTTCGTGAAAATTCTTAGATAGGATAGGATACAAGAGCAGCCGTCCGTGGTCCAAATTTTGTAGAGCTAATTTTTATGTAAAATTGCTTTTATGGGTTAATTTTCATCGTTACATATTAAATTTTAGGCTTCTCTGTCAGGGTCAATGTGCGTGAAACTCCTTATACAGGGAAGGATTCAAAATATAGGCCGAGATGGTCCAAAGGAAGAATAGTGGTAGATAAGGGGGTGTAGGGTATTTAATAATGTCTTCATTTGTTTTATTTATTTATGGTTATAAAAAAGTGAATGGGATAAAATTTATCATTCACCTTTTAGTTCGCTAAAAGATATTGTTAAGAAAAATTAATCCACCACGTCATATGGTCCACCATAATTAATTTAGAATCAACACACTTAGCTAGTCGCACTTTACTCTCCAAGTCCTTTTATTTGATACCCATTTCGATTGTATTGTTAAGAAAAAATTAATCCACCACGTCGTGGTGTCCACTCTATTTAGGATTAAAGCATTTCTAGGCAGATAACATACATCCATTTGAGGAATGTACAAAATAGTTTTAAACCGTTCTGTTCTGTCTTGTTTACCTTCATATTAATAAGCACAAAATCTCAAAAAAAAGTGAAAAAACCCGAAAATCGAACTACACAACTTTTTGTGGGCATGACCGATTTCTTCCGTATTTGCACATACATAGTAAAGAGTTTTCCCTAAAGTAAAATGTGAGCTTTCTATCTACGATAACTTGTGAGTAATGAGCAAAAACCCACATATTTATGCTCAACGAAACAGACTTGGGCTCACTTTATGCTTTGCTGCGGGTATATGTTCTCATCAATTGAGCCTATTTTCAATACCAAACTGCGTGCAGAAACTTCCAATATTCCTAACAAATTTGAAGTTGATATCTTCATTTTTGTTACTAGAAGAGTATTAATTACACACAGACGGACAGACATGGCTTAATCGATTCAAAATTTTTCACGCTCATCGAGACTACATATATACTTCATAGTCTTTGAAGGTTCGGTTTGGATGCTGCAAATATTATAACAAAATGAATATAGTTTCGATGCTTTGGTGATCGGTATAAAAAAAGGAATTTGTTATCACTTATGTAGAGTATTAAACAATCAAACTTTGCCTACGATAACGATCTAAGTTTCTCTGTTTATTTAAAATGTATGAAAAGAAAAAGAAAAAAAAAAAAGAAGAAAAGCAATAAAATGTTTTACATTCTAATTACATTAAAAATTATATACGAAAGGGTTAATAGGAAAGGTCTTTTTATTTATTTTGCAACTGCTAGCGATGTGAATGAACTTTGGTTATTATTCATCTTGAAGCGCTCATCATAAAAGCAGACGTCAAACACAATTTACTTGTTAATTATAAGGTATTATTCGATCCATTCAAATCGTTTTAGGACAGAGCTCTTAAACTGGCACAAGAGCACTGGTCTGACCGAATGGACAAACATTATTAAATTGATTCAAAATTGATGAGCTGGCTAGACTTAGGGCTATGCTCGCTCGTTGTTTACGAGAACATATGTTAAATGAATCAATAGTCGACTAATGCCCGAATCGAACATTACATGTGCTAGAGATTTTTGAACTCTATGCACACTACATGCCCGTTATTAAATGAAAAGACTGCTGACTACGCAGTGACGTTCCGCTATATAAAATAAGTCAAAATAAGAAAACCAACTATTATTTCTCATGGAAGCATTAAAACATAGCAAAACGAATAAAGCCAAGTTTAATGACATTCCAGCTTATCGCACTCACTACTACGTGTTTATAATACATTCTTGGGAATCGATTGTCAATGTGGGCAATTAGAGCTTTCCATAAAAGTGCAATAAAACAGGTACTTGTTTTAAATATATATATATATATATATATATATGTATATATATATATTGTTTTTTTCTAAATATATTTTTAAAATAAATAAATAAATAAAACTTGACTTTTACCAAGAAAATCCACAACAAAAGAAGAAAATAAACCTCTTCAATGCTCTTCCTTATCTTTATCGTACATTTCGTTGGCGTGCAAATATCTGTTACTCATCAAGTGGTGAAGGCGGTGAATCCATTTCTATAGTACTATAGACAAACCAAACGCAAGGTTGAATTATAGTAATAGCAAAATATTGCTCGGCACAGATAGGCAACGATAACAGATGGTGATAACAGAAACACAAGACACCATGAAAACCATACGCTATAAATAATTTGTTGTTTAAAATGCATTTGAGTTCATGTCTAATTAAGCAAGCACTCACTACTCTGCATATTTGCAAGTCGCTAACTTCATACACACATACATAGCAACTATTGTTAGTTATTTAAAAAAAATATTTCCAATTTACGTATAATAAAAAACACGAAAGAAAAGTCAGAATCGCTTTGCAGCGAATTTTGGAGACACAACACCTTCAGCGAACATGGAAAAATTGCATAACATTGGAGACGTGTCAAGTGCCTGCTAAAATACATGTTTCTCTTAGGCTGGAAATTACAATTTTTCACATATTGAGCGCAAATTTGGGAATTTTTTTTTTCTCTTCACTTCGTCACTTTGTGACTTGATGAGTTCCAATTTGGAAACCAAACTCCGGCCAGTTTTGATTTCAATTTATTTGCTTTTTACACGATCTGATAAATTTGATTTCCATCCTACACACATCAATTAACCATTTTTATACCCTACATCGCTTCTGGGCGTATTAAGTTGGTGCGAATGTATGCAAGACACATAAGAACTTGAGATAGATGCACTTTTTGTTATACCGATCAATTTAGAATCATTTTCTGAATCAGTTTAAACTTGTCTATCCGTTTGTCCGGGTTTTTTTTTTTTTTTTGTTTTGTGTTCATCCTACAGACTGCAAATTTCCAAGATATTTTGAATGAAATTCGGTACAGTGACGTGCTTAGGTCCATTGAAAATTGTTCCGATTGGACCAATATTTCATCAACTTCCCATATTATGCCTTATTTTGAAGTCATTATACACATAAGTATGAGATTGTGTAGCGTATTGAACGGTGATCTGCTATAATATTTTTTATTTGTTTGCTATCTATTTCAAGAACTCGTGTAAATAATCGTAACCAAAATCAGGTCGATATCTGCTAAAGACTGGACGTTACACATATCTTTTAATTTTCAAACTCATTGTCCAGCTGAGAGTAAGATCTTAAACTATGGACAACGTTTCGACTTCAGGCCTCGACTTTCGCAAACGTGCGACTACAAACAACAGACGATGAACAGAAAAGGCGGAGATGCCTAAATCGATTCACCACTATGAAGACTGTATTAGGTCGTTGTAAGAGTTACACGAACAGATGAAATGATATTCGGCTCTGTTCTTACAAAAATAGTAAAAATTTTATATTTGCCTTTAAAGGTCGTCGATATTCGTTTCTTTAAACAACTCTTAATGGTTAGGACCAATTTTCCCGCCAATATATTATGTCATATCAATATTTGATATAATCGTTTGATTTATTTATATAAATACATTTATATATTTTTGTCCTCCTTAAGGATCGTTGCAGATTTCTACCTGTTGTAGAAGTGTTTCTAGGCGTAAAACGAAAGGCATTTTTGAACTTAAATAATACAATACTCATCATCAACTTATAGAAATCATGCCTAAACACTTTCCGGATAGACTCTGTTGCATGTGGTATCCAAATTTCAGGCCGACTTATGCATCGCTTCGTACGTGACTCGTTTCTTTTTTTTTTAATATGACCATAACAATGAATCAATCGGGAAATGTCTCCTGAAAGTCCAACACGTCGAACGATCAGGCAGAAGTATGGGAAGAGAAAAAGATAAATAGGGGGCTACGACCAAATTAAACCCTACCGCGCTGAGATTTGAACCCGCGAACACTGGTTAGGTAGTCGCGATTCTTACCTTCTCGGCTATTCTGCTTTGTACAAATTCGACTTTAAAGGATTTTTAAAATGAAAATATGTTAAAAATAAGACCAACCTGAAGTTCATGCACACTTCTACTTCACTTTGATTCATTATATTTATTCCGCTTTTATAGTCAGAAATTTATAGAGAGAAAATTATATTCGACTCTGCTCAAACCTTATAAAAAGAAACTCAAAAATATTTCGAAGTTCCGTAATATAAGGTGGATTGTTTATCGAGGAGTATATATGCAAATTTTTATCGCCATTTCCGTTATACTTCGTAGGTAATGAACTGAAATGAATTTTTTGCTTTTGACAGAAGCGGGATTATCAGATTTGGCCCCTTTTCAATACCAATCTGCGTGGAAGAACTTTCAATGTTTCTGCCGAATTTGAAGCCGATCTCATCTTTGCTATCAGGAGAATGTTTACCACGGACATATGGACAGACGGATAAACGGACATTCGGGTAGACGGTCCGACGGATGTGCTTGTAGCAATTCAGAATCTGGATGTTGCAAACGTTTATCATAATCAATATGCTTTCATCGTTTTGTCACCGTACGTATAAAAATATTTATTTTTCTGTCAATTTCTTTATTATTGTTGTTGTAGTATTATATTTTTTTTACTTCGCACATTAATTAAATTATTATTTTTACGTTTTTCATAATTAAAGTCATATGTATTTGTTTAGTAAGCTTGTCACTCGTATTTTTTGTTCAATAAATGATTGAAGAAACACATATATGTCGTCGCTTCCGATATTTTGTAAGAATTTCTATATAAAAAATTTTCATTTTGACTTGCATAATTTGATGAGGAATCTATCAACCGTGTAAAGCGGTAAATAGATGTATGCACTTGTATGCAATTTTTGATTCCAATCTTTTTTATTATTATAAACGGAGCAATGAAATTAATACATGTTCATATGATGACGGTGATGAGTATAAAAAAACAAAAAAAAAAAAAAAAGATCAACCATGGAATGGATATGCACGATTTTTTACACAAATTCGCATTAGTCTTAAAACGCAAGATGAGTAATATTTTCTAATTACACGATTAGTAACCGCACAGTGTGAATCAATTATTATATGAATCTAAATTTTCTTTAATCATATAAATATGTAATAAAAATGCAATAATTACGGCAATAGCAACAGCAACAGCAACAGCAACATTAATAATGACAACAATAAGAGTAATAATAATAACAACAACAGCAACAACAACAACAACAGCAACAACAATAATAATAGCAATAACAAAATAAAAGTAAATAATAATAATAATAATAATAATAGATAATAATAACAAAAGAACTTACCCAAGAATTATCACGAAATTGTGACATATTTTACAACTCCAAGCAGTAATACTTTTGTAATTAATCCAAAACAATTATGTAGAGTTGAGCACCGAGACGAAGCAAGAGACGACGATGGGTGGCAAGTTAGAGAAGATCAAATGAAATATAAATAATTTTTCACTTGTTTCTTTTATTCTTCTTCTATTTTTGTTTTAATTTTAATATTTGGCAATGAATTCAAACAATAAATTAAAATCTGAAAAGAAATAACGAACACCAACAATAGAATCAATGCATGATAATAAGTCTGTACCTTAATTTAAAAAAAAAAAACAAATATATATATATATATATATAAATAAAAATATAATAATTCTATTGATATTATTCAAACATTTTGGACTACTTTTTAATATGTAGTTATTTTAAATGTCAATGAATTTTAAGTTAATCCACAACGTATTGTATTGTGTATGTTAGCCTGGTACGAAAAAAAGTCAATCAAGTTATTTTGCCTACATTCGCTCGTCTACGCGAAACGAAATGCAATTTTATTCAGCTTAAACTGAATTTCTCATACTCCCCAAGAGCTTATGTGGTTTTCGATATTCTAAGATGAAATAGTTTTTATGAAAAATCTAAACAACAACAACATACGTATATACAATTACATACATACATAAGATTGTGCCCGAAATATATGATCAATATTCAAGTTAAATTGCGCGAGTATATCGAATATCAGAAATATTCTTCTTCTATCTAAATTAGTGGCACTATGACAGACTTTTGTGTCGAATTTCACGTCACAAGATTCATTAGGGTTTCAGATGCGCTTGATTTTGTCCGATACAAAAAGTGGTTTGTGTTTTTTTCGAATTTTATAATGTGTGTGAGGAGATGATTTCTGACTATCAGTCGGTCATGCAAGGCATTATTGCGGGAGACGAGACTTGCATCAACGTGTAAGACCCGCAAACAACCGATCAACCAAGCGAGTATCGAAAAAACCGCTTCAATGTCGCTCAAAAATCAAGATGACGTTAACAGTTTTCGTCGACTATCGCGATGCTATGCACTATGAATCCCTTCCGCCGGTCCAAACCGTTAACAGGGAATATTACTCGAGGGTTATTGCGTGAAGCTATTCGCAAAAAGAGGAAGGAACAGATTTGAAAAAAAAAAAAATTATATTGTTTTACTTTTTGGCCACAATGGTTTAGGAATTTTTTTTCTCTTGGGGGCAGGTGTATCGTTTCCTTGTACTTCTTCCCAAGGCATGTCTCCCTAATCCAGTTTTCTTTCTAAATAATTCTTAAAAAACAAAAGCTTGACAGATGACGTAACTTGAAGAAGAATCAAGCTATTGAAAACGAATTGAGGCGAAGATTATCCATAAGACAGATAGACTGACGTTTTCATAAGGTGAATAGACTTGCTTTAACTGCTAGAAACGTCCATGCTGATCTATTTTCCAATGAATTCGATTTTTTGGAAATCGCATTAGGATCTTGAATAACAAAATTGATATCGCTATGAGAATAATAGAGCAGAACACAAAACCCCTTAATAACTATATTCGTGCAGTCATTCAATAAGCACTATACTTAGAAATATTGCTAGAATGCGAAATTGAAATGATTAAAGAAGGTAGGCACTTGTACATAAGTGGATATTTAAACGAAGAAACCATCAGTCGCCTGGTAAATAGACAGTACGGTTGAAGTTTTAAATAGGAATGAAAATTTTGTAATCGAAAACCATTTCTTATGCTAGACACAATACAATCAATGAAATCATTAAGGTGTTGTAGGCAGCCTTTTGGTACCATGTTTTTATTGCATGCGAGTAACCAATATTGAGGTATTGTCAAAAGGAATGCAAACAAGCGTAACTGCTATAGACATAATTAACAATTTGCTACTATTGCAAATTCGTTATATATCTATCAGGCTAGTAGAAAAGTTCGCAGAGCTATAGCCATGCAGCAGCATATATGTGTTAATACAAGCATAAACATAAATAGGAACATAAACAGGAGAAAACATAAACGTTAGTATGAAGATAAACATAAATAAAAATACAAGTATAAATATGGATACAAATATAACTAAAAATATAAATACAAATATAAATACAAAAAAATATATATATTCATATTCATATCTATATTCATATTTATGTTCATATTCATATTTATACTCATGTTCATATCTATATTCATATTCATATCTATATTCATGTTCACATCTATTCTCTATCTATATTCATACTCAATAAGAATATGAATATATGAATATAAATATGAATATAGATATGAATATGAATATGAATATGAATATAGATATGAATATGAATATATATATGAATATGAATATGAATATGAATATAGATATGAATAAGAATATGAATATATGAATATAAATATGAATATAGATATGAATATGAATATATATATGAATATGAATATGAATATAAATATAAATATGAATATGAATATGAATATAGATATGAATATGATTATGAATATAGATATGAATGTGAATATAGATATGAATATGAATATGAATATAGATATGAATATAGATATGGATATGAATGTGAGTGTTAATGTAAATATGAATATGACGATGAATCGTATTAGCAAAAGCCGCGACTTCAAACGTCAACGTATCGATAGTGTTAACCATTAAATATTTTTGAAAGATCGCCTTCATTGATTGAGTTGCCTTTGGCGCCATAACAGGAGAGTACAATGCTCAAGTTTCTTAGATTAATTGAAAGCAAATCTAAGTAGGGAAAGATCACTTTTGCTGAAAAAAACAAACCGTTTTTATTAGATGTCTTTGTTCTAAATGCCACCGGAACTTCAATAAGAGAAGTGTTCCTGGAAAGCGTCCTATCTGAACAACTGAACAAATGAAAATGGTGTCACGAAATTAAGTGAACAAGCTTCGAAAAGAGTCCCTTCAAGAGATGATATAAATGGACTGAAAAATCGCCGGAGAAATATAGTCATCTTTCAACTATTAACTTGTTTTGTGATTTCTGCTCCGCGAACTTTTCAATTATCTTGAAATGTGCTTGTATATATATAGCAGATCATAGTAAACGACGCTAATACATCACAATCGACTAAACACACTAAAAACAATTATCGAGACGTACAGAGTTTAACTGACCAAAAGTATACTCAATCCACTTAAAAATTTTTCATTTATATAAAAATTGTGTACGTTTGCTTTGCTACAAACATGGTGGAGTAACCTGCATACGCTCTTATAAGAAAACTGAATGTATTGAAAGTACTGAAGCGTTAAGTCAATTATATAGAAAAAATAGAAAATGAAAAACAAAACAGATACATAAGCACACCTGAGAGTATAACAACTTACTATAAACAATATTTTGATTTAATGCACAGCAATGTTGCTTTACGTTTTTTTTTTTTTTGATTGTGTTACATTATTAATATTATTATGATTATTATTATTATTATTATTATTATTATTATTATTTTATTATTTTCCCATGTTACATCAACAGGAACTTTGCATTGTTATTAAATTATTTAGTTTATTATTATTTTGCAAATACATTGACGGGGGGGAAGAAGGGGAACAAATTACCATTTAAAACAAATGCAACAACGCACCTTTCATACTTTTTTTTTCAAAATTTTGTTACTTTCTTTCTTGGGCTATTAACTTGGTAACTTATTTATACATGAATTTAAATGAATTTTCTTTTTTTTTTATCAAAACTTTTCTTCTTAATAATTATACAAATAAATTCTTCACTTTTAACTGATGTTTTTTGCACTTTATTATCATTGCTTCCACTTATACGCCATTCACTGCTTGAACTTCAACGCTTTAACGTGAAATGAAACGGAAGAGCTTAAAGAACTTAAGACATTCTTACAAAAAGGGATAAGAAATAACGACAAAAAAAAAACAAAAAACAAAAAAACAAATTAAAAAATACAACAAAGAGTAAATTAACTTCTGAATGCTGTTTTCTCGACAAAAAAAAAAAAAAAAAAAAAATTTACTGGACGATTTAATTTTTGGAATTTTTCACCTCTACATAACAATTACGCTTAATAAACTTGTTCACTGAAGACAACTAAAGTTTGTGCAATTTTTTTCTTATTTCTCTATTGTTAAGTTTTTCTTTTAATAATAAACGTTGCTATATAAACTTGAATATTGTACTTCAGTGTATTAAAAAAAAAAAAAAAAAAAAAAATTAATTTTTTATTTACTATTTATTACCATATTTTTTGTAAATTCTTTATAGTTTTAATATTAACAATATTATATATATATTTTATTTAATTAATCATATATGAAAGCATTGATCGTACACGTTAACAGCTTTCTTCTCAATATTATATATATTTACGTATATTATTTCCCACAAGCTTTCGCGACAGATAACTTACACATTTCTACCGTCTAAACCGTTCAAAAGTTAAAAACCAAATAAGAGAAAATAAGAGAAACAGAGAGATTATGTATGAATTTTGGGAGCGTAATTTTGCACTCAAGGCACATAAAACGACAGGCACGAGCAGCGCATAGGTAGTAAAGTGACAAAACATCTGATCGTAAACATACCTGCCATACCTGCCATATTTGCTTTTTTTTTTTTTTATTTGAAATCTGAAAAGAAACGATTGATAATCAAGTTTTAAATTAAAAATATTGGGAAGTTTGTGATGTTTCTGATTCCTTTTCACCTTCGTCGTTCTAATTAACACTTCCCACACTTTCATACTTGACTCTCATTTTATTTCATTCACTTCATAATCTGAAATGTAGAAATTTGTAAATTTTATATAAAACGCATCTGTAACTAACTACACCGGATTCTTAAACATACGATTAAACATTTGAAATGTTTTCTTTTACTATTTTTTCCGGTAAGTGCGATTCCAAGTATTGCAAGCGAAAAATAATTTTTATTTGGGAATTTTGGAATTTCGAAAAAAGAGTAAAAATTAAAACCTTTTATTCTATTCTCTTTCGCATATATACGTAAAAAAGCAAATTGTGAGATAAGCTTATCGCTTATGATAGAAGCTCCAATGGCTGTTGATTGCAGCGGATTCCGAATTGGGCGGACATGTTTAGGTGCATACCAAATTTGAAACATGCCAAGAATTTGTGTATTTGTGGGGTTTTTGAAGCTTGTTTCTGCGCGTTATAAACGTGTTGAAGAAACAATTAAACTTTGATGCACTTTAATATTGAGCAGGCATGGTCAATTTTTTTCATTTCTGTGCACAAATTCTACAGCATTGCCCTTAGAATATGCGTTCAAATTTTTGTACATTTATTTGCTATAGTTTATGCGTAATGAGCAAAACACCAATTTTTCATGCCTTTTGAGAAACACAGATGTTCTCAGTTTACATGGTGCTGTGGGCGTGTCCTTCACCCGGTTTGGTTCATTTTCAATACTAAACTGCTTGCAAGCACTTTCAATGTTTCTGCCAAATTTCGAGTCGATAGCTTCATGTTTGCGACCAGAAAAATGTTTACAACGGGCAGACGGACACCCTTAAATCGATTTGGAATTTGATGCTGATCAAGAATATATATATACTGTGTGATGTCTCTGAAGCTTCCTTCGGGGCGTTGCAAACGTTGTGACAGAATTAGTATACCGGAATACTAAATTTGATGAAGTACAGACAATTTTGTGAATAATAATGATTGTACAAATGTGTTTTTGCTTGAGACTCATTTTGATCCTAGACAACCAAACAAGTATTTCGAACATAATAATGTAGCGGCTAGGACTGAATATTTCGTACAAATAAGAACAACATTTTTTATACATATTTTATTGGAAAAAAGTTATATTCTTAATTGAAAAAAGTTGTTGCGCTGCAATACATAAGTACATAAGATCGCTTTTAAAAGTCTTTGAAATCATGCCAATTAGCTAACATTTCTCATTTCATGAAATCATTTCTTTCTCTCAGATGACTTCAAGTGTAAGTGACTTCAAGTTAACTTTCGTATCTTTCGTTTAGCGTACGAAAAAATCGGAAATGTCTAGATTTTGCAAAGAGAACATTAAGGGCTTGCTTTACCTGCCTAGTTATTAATTGTTAATTACGTAAAAAATTAATGAAATAACACAATAAGAATAAAAGTAAAAGCAAAAAAACTAATACAAAACAATACAACAATAACAAAAAAAAAATTCAAATCATTTCATTTGTCGATTAGGTTGTCATTGTTGTTGCTATTCATTAAAATAATGTAACATGGGTGCTGGTCCCAGCTGACGTTATCGATGACAACCACAATTGTAAGGTTAGTAAAGTTTCTATTGAACGGCTCGCTCATTAGCTCTCCTGACTGAATATACAGAAAAGAACATGCGTATATGCACATTTATATTTCTATTTTGATATTTTATTAAAAAAAGAAAAACTCCCTGGTCCTCCTTCGCTGTGAAGTTAAATGCCGATCCTGGTCAGCTCCTTTCCCTTCTCTGCCTCTACGACTATCTCACGCCGCACCAACAAAAAATAAAACGCATCGTATATCTCAAGCAAAATAACTGAAACTTTTACTTTAAAATTTAATAATAATATTTAAATTTATTACATATATTACCTTACGCCGCCCATTTCACTTTCAGTTTTACAACAATTTCAACAATTTTTCTATCTTTTTTAAGATTTCCCCGCTTGGCTTGACTTTGGCGTTTTGTGGCGTTTAAAATATCCGCCATGCCATCATACTTACAATTAAGGTGACCAAACGACACATTTTTGTCAACCTGTATTTTAATGCATTTGGCACGAAATCGAACATTAAACACAATACACGATAGATACGTTCCCAAAAAATACGTGTAAAAAAAAATTCGTGTAAAAAGAGAATTAGGTGTAAACAATTTTAAATAAGTTCTTGTTAGAGTTCACTTAAGTTATTTCGTGCTTACACATTTTAATTCATTAAATATTTTATACAAAATCTCGCTCTTTGCTCTGTGAGATTCAACAAAAAATTCCTAGAATATTAAAAATAAAATAATTCGTGTAAAAAAAGCAATTTTTTTCCTTTTCAATTCGTGTTAAATCAAATTCGTGTAAAAGAAATTCGTGTAAAAAGAGAATTGGGTGTATTTAAAATGATTTATTTATGAAAATGGAAGACATTTTCATTTCTTTTCATTGTATATATCGTTCCAAACTTGGAACCTTGCAATGTGAGCACCTTAATCCATTGCATTCAAAAGAAAGATTGTGCACATTTGTTCATTGTTACGTTGCGTCTGCATGAGCAGTCAACAAATTTAATTTTTTTAGTTGTTTTATTGACAATTTCTTCTTTAGTCGTTTATTTTAAAAAAGAATATATAATGGATTGGGAAAATAATAATTTATTTAATTATGATAATTTTCAAATTGTTTTGCGAACACCGATGCCACATTGTTGAGCAGCCAGAGACATTCCGAAGCTGATATTGGTTAAGAATATGTATAATTTATGGGGTTTTTAAAGCTTGCCTCTACGCGTTATAAATATGTTGAAAAAAAATGCAATTTCGATATACTATAATATTGAATAGGTGTGGTCAACTTTTCCCATTTTTGTACAGGTACTGCAGCATGAGCTCAAATTTGCGTAGATCTCCGTAGACCTGTTATAGCTTATAAGTAATAAGCAAAAAACAAATTTTTTATATAGTTCACATGTTACTGTAGACGTGTCCATTGATCGATTCGTCCCATTTTCAATATCAACCTGTGCACAAGAACTGTTTACAGTTCTCAGAAATCGCTTCATAATTTCGCACTGATCAAGAATGCATATACTTTGTGCTTCATTTTGAAGCTTCCTTCTGGGCGTTGCAAACTTTTTGACAAAATGAATAAACATCTCATCGATCGGTGATGAATATAAAATCTACCAATTATTCGAATTTCTAATGAATGAATTTTTATTCATTCTCATCATATATCTTATAGATCGCACTTGAAACATTTTATTAAATTATTTGTAGTAAGGAAAGCGAACAGATTTGATCGAACACACAACAAAGTGTATTGAAATTGTTGAAAGTAGGAAGTCATACTTGGAACTATTTCTTTTAGTTTAAAAGTGTGTCTTTGAAAGCAATATCTTGCGTCAGTCTATCTAAGATAACTTACAAGGGCTTTTGTCTTTAACTTTATCAGAACGAAAGCTTTTAATCTTTTTGGATTTTCCCTTGTACGATGTCATCCTAAGCAGAAGTAAAGTAACCCGTAAAACATCTCGCAAATACTATATACCCTTAGGCAGAAAAAAAAATCTCGCTGAATCTCTACGAGTCAACGAATTAAAAAAAAAAAAAAAAATTTTTTTTTATGCCTGAGTGACCGAGTAGGCAAGAGTCTAGAATAGCAATTCAATGGTCGTGGGTTCAAATCTCAAGTGCGGTAGAGTTTTTGATAATAATAATAATAATAATAATAATAACATTAATAAAAAAATAAAAGCCGAAAGCCTTAGATGCTAGTGCTTTAAGACTTTAGTCTTACAATTGATTCTCTGGCTAAATTTACATAATAATAATAATAATAAAATTTTTTGAATATCAAAATTACTTTCTCGTGGATTCATTGGACGTGTTTTGATAATGATAATGAATGGAAATGAAGTTTGAAACTGAAGTAAGCAAAATTTCTACGCTCGTAAATAAAACTCAACTTGAAGTAATTTCATTATTAATCCTTCAACTTAAAAATATTTATTTGTTGCATTTCATTCTCATTAAAACATGTAACAAAATATTCTCTTTTTTGTTTTTTTTTTTTTATTCCTTATAAATAAAAAATATATTCTTAAACCAAATTAACACATTTAACGTTTGGAAATAGCACACCATCATACATAGAGAAGCAAATGTAAAAAAAAAGGGTATATATACGTAGATATATATATAATTTTTGTGCGAGAGAAATTAACGAACAAATACACAAGATATGAAAAATTTCTTTCTCCCAAATTACATAATTTTTTCATCAATTTTTAAAAATAAAAATGGCACAAATTTTCTATTAAAACTAGTTATATAACAATTTCTTCTTACTTTAAGCCTTTTTTGTTTTTTTATTTCTTTTATTTTTATGCTTTTGGTTCTTAAGAACTGTCAAGAGGCATACAGAGAGAAAGAGAGAAAAAATTTCATTTTCCTTTATTTGTTGCTTTTAACATTCAATGCAAGACAATGCAGTAGAGAGTATAAATAGTATAAGAGAGGAATGTAAGTTTTTTTTTTTTTGTAACGTTTAAGTTAAGAGCAAAGTTAAACGTAAAAAAAAAAAACAACAATAACAATAAAAAATATTGAATTTAGTTAGCGTCATTATGTAAACATGCATTCTATCCGAAATACTATTTTAAATATCTAGTCTCCTGTATAATCTTTCTTTTTTTCTATTTTTTTTTTTCTTTTTTTTTCAAACTCCATTACGTTTGCGTATTAGTATTTGAAAATAACGCCAAAAAACGAAACAATTCCAAAAACGTCCGCATACATATATGTATCATAATTTTTCCAATTTTTTTTTTTTTAAACTCCACTACTTCCGCGTTTTGGTATTTGAAAATAGCATCAAAACGGGAAACTGTTCTAAAAACTTACATTTATACACATCTCCCATAATTTTTTCAAATTTCAAGTCTTTCCCCAAAACATGACATCCAAAACGCTATTCGGAAAAACTATCAAAAATTAATGAGCTTTACTACTACAATGGTAAATATTTATCAAGACATAATTAGATGTTTGAACAGCGTTTAAATAAGGATCGAATTAAAAATTGTTTTATTATTTTCTATATTTCAAATCTTAATCGAAGCTTTGCGAACTTGAGGATATAAAAGAATGTCTTTAAAATTCGACAAAGCTTGACAAAATTCCTTAAATACATAAGAATATGCTTCAGAATATTAAAAACGAAGAGCATTAACTTGTATTCCATTCCCCCTCTCGTCAACGTCTACTTTCCATCGTCTCGGTCAAATACATGGAAATGGAATTTTTAAATGCTCATGATGATATCTATTTATAAGGGTCATCAAATAAGAGCTTCTTTTTTTTTCAATCTGGGGACAACAATTTTTGTCACTTTTCCATATAAAACGACTTTGTTTCTTCATCAAAAGTCATTGAGAGTTCGTGGCTTGTTAGAGTAAGCCAATGTCCCAGCATAAGCGTAAAGTGAAAAGTCGAATAGAGTTATGCCGAACAATCTTTGTGACAAGCTCACATAAGCACTTTTGGAGAATACAGACTCGTTGAACTTTTCTCGTAATAAATTGATGGTACCATCACGAGATCCATGGCATGTTGCAACAATTCTTCATTGAAGGTAACTGCAATGCCCATCTCATTTTCAAACAAGACATTTTCGGGCAATAGCTTCATGTATGTACGTAGTCATTTAATCAAATGTTGGCTTCATCCCACATGCACGTAACGTAACCGTAGATTCATGGTTTTTGTAAAAACTTTTAACAATTTGTGTACGCTGTACAGCTGTGTATGTATTGTAGTCTATAAATAACGGAAAAGCCCATAGTCCAATATATTGGAAAACCATGTGACCTGAAACTTAAGAACATGATTCGGCTGAGCGGCCGAGCAGGTAAAAGACTTCCACTAACCACTTAATAATCAATGATGGGTTAAAATCTCAAGTTCGTTAAAGTTTTCGATTAAACCGATAGCCTTAGGTGCTAGTGACTCTGGCTAAATTAATTATAATAATGAACTATAACTTAAACATACGCGTGTTTTATTTACGTTTTTTTTCGGAACCACAAAATGGCTGACCCTAAAATAGATTTCAAATTGTTGATAGTAATGTTTTATTTCTTTTTTTTTTTTTGGGGCTTTTCCCACAAACGTAAATCAGTCAGTCTGTGAGCTGATAAAATCCACTTTTGGACGTGATCTTTCGTTGTCAAATACCAATGTCCAGTTTTGTGACCATAAAATGTTCCATTGATAGACCTTGAACGGTAAGATAAACGTTTGGACGTCTGTATTTAAATCATCTCAGTGTCTTACGTTAATAAAAAGTACGTATGTATGCCTTTTTGATTCTACACAAACACTTAAACAATAAACGTTCAATGCAACATCCTAAGTGAATCCGTTGGCTTTGGCAATTTCGTGAAAATGGTATTAATAGCAATCAGGGATTGTGTTAACCTATGGATAATTTCGATTTTTGTTATTAGATTTTTAAAATTAAAATTTTTTTTAATTTCCGAATCAAGAGAAATCTCCGTTGGTATAAACAAACGTCAATCCTTGGTTAAGATACGTATTTGCTTCGTATAATACCTAACGGGAATACGACCGAGGGATGGAAACTAAAACGTATATCTATCTTTTCCTATTTGTGCGTCAATTAAGATGTCAAGGAGGAGCCAATCTAGTTCATTTTGGTCAAATCAAAATTACAATAACCACCCATTTTCTTTAGCATAAAATTCAAATCACCAAATCCCCTCAGCGATAAACGATCATAACTATATATCAACTTTATGTAGTACGCTTTTCGTCTGTCTTAATCTGCTTGAAGTGTTTTACCATTAATCGATTTTCAGCATCTTTTTATTCACTTATACATTAAATGGTTGCAATGCTAGTCTAACGATAATACGTTCTATTAAGTTTTAAACATATTCAAACAAGCACTTAACCCTTGAAATTTATCTCTCAAACAGGAATCTCAATATTTATTATAGTTAATTGTACATAAATAGTGTGTATGTCTGAAGTAAGTTTGCTTTTTGGCTTTTTGTTTTTATTTTATAGTTAAACATTTTTTTCCATTTAATATCCTTTTTTCTTCTTCTTTTTTTTATTATTTGTATTTGTATTTGTAAATATCCTTTTAAGTTTTTATATACAATTGTTCCTTAAATTTTTTATTTTTTTCGTTTTTGCTTTTCTTTCTTCTTTCACTACCATAAAATTTCACTCATTGAAAACCTTTTTCTTTCTTTTGTCTTTTTGAGGAATTTTTTTGAAACATTTTAGAATAAATTGCACATCTTCATATTGTAATGAGCGGAAACTTTCGCGATGGTGTTTGCATATAAAAAATGGATTATTTGCACGAGTTAATTAAATTAATGGTTTTTTTTTTAATAAAAGCTGGTAAATAGGTTGAAAGATGATCGAACTTTTAAAATTTCTCAGTTTATTTATAAAAGCAGTTCAGTTTTTATAAATTTTTTTCGTTTCTTCAGTTCACTGTTATTAGCTGGCATCCATTCTATATGGGAAATGACGAGTAAATTATAATTGAATTTAATTTGAATAAAATTTAAGATTTCTCTGAAAATCTTGGAGATCACTTTTTGAAATGAAATAAGTAAAAACACTAAAGCATGGCACGGTCCACCGTTAAATACCATATACATCTTCGCTTAATACAGTTATTCATATAACGACTTTTCAAAATAAAGATTTATTTAAGAAGTGATCAAAAAAGGAGTCCAGTCCGAGGGATTTGCAATAGCGTTTGTTCTTACCCAATAGGGTAAGGGCCAACACGGCCAATACGGGCAGACGGACAGACAAGTTTAGTTCGATTCAGAATCAGCATAGCAAATTAATTAAACGCCACACAATATCTTATCGTGTATCGGAAGGGGCCTAAAAAGTTGTTCGATACGATCCGATTTTCAAGTACATTTTCGTCGGACCGAAACATACCACGGTTTAATAGGTTGGATCGAAATATCTCAAAAATTGTGACCCGTACATGGAATACAAGAATACACGACGGACACACGGACAAACAAGTTTAGATCGAATCAAAAGTAATTCTGAACCGATCGGTATAATTAGAGATGGATCTATTTAAAGTTCTTCTGCGTGTTGCATACATGCCCACAACATTAATGTACCTTATACCCACAAATGGAGTTATAAAGTAATGGCATAAAGTGATAAGCATCACTCTAATGATGATAATTACATAACAACGACAACAAATAAAATAGCATTGCCATCCCTCAGCCACCTCAGCCTCACAAGATAGGGATGCTCATTTCATCTTGTAGTTCATGAAAAGTAGAAAAGAGGTTCTACGAGCTTTTACAAATTTTGAGGAGAAAGATAGAAACTCATTCAAGTCAACTAAGAATAAATGTGTCAGAAACAAAAAAACCATAGTTATTTTGGAATGAAAATTAAAAAATGTCGCCTTTTTTTGATCAACCAGCTTTTGTGCAATTTTAAATCAATTTCTTAACTTATGAAAAAAAAAATGCGAAAAATTGCAAAACTCCTACTTTATATTTTGGGTTAAGGTGTGAAAGAGTCTACTCTGAAAGAACTATTTTGTCACTTTTATTTTAGGTACACAATGCATAAAACATCAATTAGTTTATTTTTTTTACAAAAATTTGCAGTTTTAACTTCTGCTCTTCTTCTCAATTTCTTCAGTTATTAAATTTTTTGTTCAGCTTAAGTATTAATTATCAAAATAGTTCAAGTTTCTTTACGATTTTTCGTAACTTATGACAGTCAATTGATACTGGACTTAAAAATCAAAGATAAAACACTGTTTTGTTTATTCAATTTCTATGGGTGTAAATATGTTATTCAAATCCTGTAAATATTCTATGGTATGTATTGGACTGCTTTTGCTAAAATATATACTTTTTTAAATATGAATATTTTTTCTTAATTTATTATCTATTACTAATATTTATATGCATGTACATTTAGATATATATTAGTTACGCTTAAAATAAGAAAACATCTATATATGACATTCCTTGTGGTTGTATATCTAAAAAATGTTTTTTTTTTTATTTAAAAATTTGTAAGAGTTTTCATTAAAGCTGCTTGTCAATTATCTGTATCGGTATGTATGTATGTTACTTATGTATGTATCTGTGAATTTTTTTATCTCATACGTTAATAATATTAAACATAATAAAAATGAAAATAATAATAATACATAAAATAATAGTTACAATAATAATAATTCATAATATTATAAATATATATATATATATATATATATATAAGATAATAGTAATATTTTTTAATTCTAAATTAAATTTTGTGATAGTGAATTTTTTTAAGTTTACAAAATAAATACATAACAAAGCATGGAACAAAAACAAAACCCACAGGCTACATTTAGGTCAATAAAAAGTCGACCTGGATATTACTCTACGCCATAGGATCTTTAATGATAAAAGGACGAAATTAAACTTGGAAGCCAGTCTGCATACCATTTGGTCATCATAATTAATTGCTACACTGTTTGTTATCGAAGTTCTTTATCCCCTAACGATTTATCACTTGATTTGCTTCGAAAGTACGTTTTACAGAGCCAAAATTTTTCTCGGTGCGATAGCGTTTTTCTTTCTTTCCGTCAATGGCCCAAATGTTATAAGCCGATTTAGAGGTACAATTCAGGAAAAACAAAACCTTAATTGGCAAAGAGGAAGAGTTAATTGCTAAACCAAAACGGGTTAGCAACTTGTTTGATCTTTGTTCGAATAGGTGCTATGGCATAGGGCAATTAAGTTATAAAGCATTGGTTTATTTGACATTGTGAACAATAACTTTTGTAATATTCGAATTTTTCGAAAAGTCATCTCCTTTTCTCCCAACAGTGGACTTAATTGCATTTTTGCACAGCCAAGTTTATACCTGAGGTAATTATAGCAAGGCTTATTTTTGAAAAGATTTGTTTGTGATTCTACAGAATAACTTTTGTTTGGTGCCTTATCAGCTATGGAAAGTCGAACACAGCAAACTCCGGCCTACTTTCATTTTTTATTATCGATAAAGTAAAAATGTGTATGAAGAAGATGTATTATGATCGAAGGTCAGTGCCAAAACTGGTTTAAAAAATTTCGTTCCGATACTTGTGATCTTGAAGGTGCACCACGTCCCAGAAGGTCAGTTGAAGCTGATGAAGACAAAATAAAGGGATTAATTAATGCAAACCGGCGAACAATAATTTGTAAGACCGCTGGTAGATTACATTAATCGAATCTGATCGTTCATAAAAATATATTTATAACATCATTTTCACAGAAAAAAAAATGAGTTAACTTCCCGAACAACTTAATATACGCGCTCAATATAAGAATTGGAGAACGCCTTTGAATGCAACAAGTACAAGAACAAGTCCGAGCGCTGAACATATTCTTTCAGATATATTTGAACCTATTACTGTAATACTATATGATGGGTCAAAATATTACGACAGTTTTATTAACGGACACACTCAAAAGAAAAAATCGAAAGGAGACTTTATCAGAAAGGGTTCCATCTCTATTGTTGAGGGCAGATGTTCCAAAAATGTTACGGGATGAAGTTGCGTACGCCGGAATGTACCTAATGAATATAAATCGAAAAGAATTATTGCCAACAAAGAAGATCTTTCCAAAGTCCATAACTTTTGCTTGTAAAACATATGCTTGCGTACTTGATGCAAAAAGAATTAAACTGAACACTAAGAGTAAGTAATACGTAATGGTTGGAATGGTTGGATATTGTCAGAACAGGCACAGATTTTGACATAAAGACAAACATTCCATAATTCTCGCTCGGGATTGCAAGTTTAATGAATTCGAGCATGTAAATGATGTATTACGAATTAAAAGGAAACTCGCATTGTATCATCGTTTGAAAATCAAATTCGAATGCAATAATAGTATCCCGAATGCGGATTCTATAATCCAATTAGATGAGGAGCAGAATAGTTGCAATCCGATAGTACACGATGAATAAGAACTTGAACATGAAACAGGAATAGTGAATGTGAAACACAGTCCATCCAGGAAGAGAGTAATTCTTCAGAGGTTTCAAGAAAGTGAAAGAAACGCCAAAAATATATATATGAAATCAAAATAAAGAATCTCGCAAGAAGTGGGAAGAAACCATAAGAAATTAATTAAATTCCATGCATAAAAAATAACGTCTGCGAAGTCGTGGAGAAACTCCTCGATAAGAACCTTCGCAGACCTAAATGGTTTGTCGTTCAAAAGGCGAACGGAATCATGATAAGCTATAAAGCAGGGCTCGACGCGAAAGCCTTTTTTAAAAAATGCGACACTGATTATGAAGACATATATCACCCGGTTACCAAATAGACAACTACAAAAACGGCTTTGGCAATTAGACTAACGAAGAGGTCTATTGTTTCGCAAATATCCCTTAAATTGATTTAAAGACAAAAATTTATATGGAAATACCAGATGGTTTAAAAAGTGAATCAGGCATGTGAGTTTACGATTAAAAAAAAGCTGCGTAAAGTAAATGATGCCGAAACACAAAATTTAACACTTCTTTACAAAGTCTAGATTTAAATTATTCACAACGTGACGTTTGCTTATATATACATAATACTAATAGCAATATAATGCTATTAATTATATATTTTGGTAACGTATTAAGTGCTGGAAACGATCAAAATGATATTGATTCGGGCAAAAGCAATCTGTCGACAATATTTGAGATGTCAAACTATTGGGAGTTAAAATATTACCTTGGAATGATGATTTCTTATGAAGAAGAAGATAGTATACTAAAATTCAATCAAGAGGCAAGCATCCTACTAATAAGCCGATTGAAAAAAGTCTACAATTAGATCATGAATCAATAAACACGCAAAGTAAAGAATATCCTTATCTTGAGCTTCTAAGGAGTTTGATGTCTTTGATGACCAATGTACGATCTGAATAAGATTTTAAAGTACTTGTTGGATACGTCTGCATTGATTGGACATTAAGCATAGTAGACAAAAAAAACAACAAGTAATAGGCATATCGATATATCAAACCTCATTTTGTCCAAGATAATATATTAAGAGGACATACAAGAGGAGGAAAAAACAATTTTTTTCTTTATTTTAAATTATAACAACTTCCACATTAGATTTACGGTACCCATCAACTTGTCGGGCTTGTGGCTTCAAGCGCATAAGTTCCGCATAAGGAAGTAGATATCTTCAGATGTTATATACTGGCTTTTGATGATTTAAGGTAGCATATATATATATATATATATATATATATATAACGAAAACAATATATTTTTGAAAAAATGGTATCCAAAAATTCGCCAGAATCAACGGATTTAGTAATAGGTCTACAATTAACGGTTAAATTGGCGGAATTAGGCATCATATATGATTTTTTTTTATGATATGACCCGTCACTCAGGAAATGTCCCTTATTCGGGCAATGCAGTGACGACCGAAAAAAAGTTGGGAAAGAGATAGGCAAGCGATCGCAGCCTAGTGGGTGCGTATGTAAACAGATCACTCCTATTTTACCTCGCATTCCTAATCGATCAAGCTTCAGCTTCGTATCTTCACCTTTACGATTGCGAGGACTCACAAAACTTATCCGTCAACTTTGCGGTTTCAATAATAAAAAGTATATACAAAACGTCCCTAAATCTAGTGTTAAATAAATATATCTTTTCACTTGCGTTGAATATTATTACGAATCTTTGCTTTTCATTACAACACGATGATTTTCGTCACACTCCTTGAATATTTTGCAAACACATAAACAACGCATTATTGTTTCGACCCCAAACTATAAAGTGCGTCTAAGTTGAGAGCAGTCATTGTAACTCATTACAGTCTATGTCTTAAAACAGCATTAATAAATAAGCCCTACAATTTCGAACATACGAGCTCAGAACATATAATTGAAAGAAATAACAAAGGGATAATAAATAAAATATAAATATCTATAGAAATACTGAAAGTAAATCGATCAATATATTATTTAAATGCACAATATATTCTTATATTTAGCGGATTTATAAGGACAGCTCACTTGGCGTATCAATTAACCCATGTTTATTTGAAATGTCAAATATGACGGATGGGAAGACAAAGCAGACACAAATAACTTTTTGGCTATGTATACGAAACGTGCAATGTAATATATACGGTAAACTCAGCCCTTACTTAAGTAAATATCAAACATAAGAGGGCGTTATCCTAGAAACAGATTCTAAAAGAAAACTCTTCCTCTTAAATTCTTCGTAAATAACATAAAAAAGAACACATTGGACATTAAAGTCTTGGGATCTTTGAAAGGAAATAGGGATTTGATGTTTTAGGACCACATTACAATGATTACTTGTACTTGAAATATAATTTTGAATTACTATGGCATAGAGTATACACGGATTTCTTTACTTCTTTCTTTTTGTAAATATTGGCACAACATTTTGTTTAATTTTTTACCTTAGAAGTCAAATCAATTTGTTCGCAAATTTAACCAAAAGAAAATTTTACTGACCCTCAGTAATTAAAATCTCAAGATGTTGTTGGCGATTTACTATATAAGTTGATGGCTCGTTAAAAATTGTGGCATTCAATACTCTATTAGTTTCATTACGTGAGAAATCAATTTCATAACTGTAGTATCAAAGTTCATCACTAGTCGGTGGTTGCATTTGTACGTACTCTTTGGGAAAGTAGCCAACCTAAAATCGTATCAAAAACCCACTGTTTTTCTTTCTTTTTTTGTTTTTGTATAAAAAAAAAAAATATATTTCCATGTACTACTTACCACATCGCCAACTTTACCCCGCCACCAGCCACGATCATCCCCGTCTTTACCAATTATTAAGACTTGACAGCCAGCCTTCAATTGTAACTGATTTGTACCTTGCGGTTCAAAATCAAATATGGCTGTGCCATAAATCTCCCGAAATGGCCACTGCAATGACTGATTTAGGCTAAAGAGTAATTGTTTAGGAAAAATAATAAAGAACTTTATAATATGATACGTGACGGAAAACGTTATAGATGACTTTTTATTATTACCCCGCAAAATTTTCACCCAGATCATTGCGTTCGTAATAGGAAACCAAATCAACTATACTTTTAAAACCACGTCTCGTAGATAAGCAATAAGTTACATTATCACCGTGATAATCGCGATTAATTTTCATGTGCTTAATAACATTCTCATCGGTTCTGGAATTAAAAAGACATGTTAATAGTATTTTATTGTAAATAGATTTTAGAATAGAAATTAAACTTACTTTAAACTTAAAGCATACATAGTTTCATTAGGGTTTGAGGCACCCTGCGGGCGTACTCGCAACAAATAAGTACCAACACGTCTACGTTCCAAACGTATCTGAGCCGTTTCACGATCCATATTTCCCACAAACCTTAGAAATTAATGTAGAATAACAATTAATTTAATTAATTGCTTTATGATGAAATGTGAGAGAACTGCATTTACCAATTAAATTCGGCCAATTTCCGATCACAAACTGGCGGAGGTATTGATACCGTTGTCTGTTTACAACGACCAGTTGATGATATGCAGCCTTTATGTACCGCGATCTCGCACACTTTACAACGGTAACCCTGAAAATGAAAAAAATCGATTAATCACCGACGTCGCTCAATTAAACTAAGAAGCAATCCAATTGTATATAATCGACTTGATTCGACCGCAAATTACTCGCCACTTAAAGGCGGTATAGCGAGACGATGACACTGCATTCACACAGAATATCCGTTCGACTTAAAATTGCATACCGTAGATTATTAATGAAAATCTAATGAAATCTAGATACTGGTTTAATGACATTGCGGTTTGATTTGCGATATGAATCTAAGAAAATATATGTTTAATTTCACTTCTGAGTGTCAATGTTTGCAGCCTTAATAATGCCACTTACAATATTTAGACAGTTTCATAAACATACAAGATGAATCTACCTCAAGGTGAACAGAAGGTGCTTTTCCTTTTTTCTCGTTATTAGATTAATTGGGCATCTTTGTGGCATGTTGCGATCTTCTGTTGAAACCACAAGTACTACTATGTCTTTATCTTATTTATTGGAAAAACCACAAACATGCTACCTTCGTACTAAACAATAAATTTTTATGAAATTAATTATGTTTCATGCAATTCTTCATCTTGCGACTGCATTGCTCCGTTTCATGTTTAAATGGCTGACTTTGAAAATACGAAACGCTAACATAGCCCAAGAGGTGGAATTCTTGTTACACTGATAGTTTTAATTTTGTTATGAACGGAGTACACGAGTTTTTGTTTAATTTGACGAGAATAACATGGAATTACTAACAGAATTATATTAACTTTAGGCAAATTTCACACGTTCATCTCTAACGTTCACCTCATGCTTAATATTTGAAAATTCTAAAATATTTTAATGATTATGCACGTGCTAGTTAGAGCGGACCAGAACCACTTTTATATTTTAGGTGGCAAGTGTTCTAAAGAATTGTCTGATATAGGTTGTAAATTGCAATTTTTTGCTAATATAAGCAGACTATATCCACTTTTAGGTCTTGTCTGTGGCTAAAATATAACAATTCCAGACAAGGAATAGAAACGCTTCATTCTAAAAATGTAGGTTTGATATTGAACACGTCTCTTCCATACTTGAAGTAATTTCTAAATTAGGACGTTTTTCTCCAAAGAATTTCTAATGGTACCCATGTGCCTTCATGGCAAACGAAATAATGTGTACGTGCCCTCTTTCACTTTCCTTGGATGGCGGGTATAATAGTCAATTACATAAAGCTATAACTAAATTAAAATAAATTTGAAAAAACAAACCTGATGTATTCGACCTTTTAAAAATTTGGAACAGTGTCTACAAGTTGTAGGAGCATCGAAAGTGAAAATCTCCATTTTGTGATCGGTGTTTCGACAACCTGGAGGATCTAAATTTTCCCTAAAACAAAATTTATATTTTTCTTTTCGATTTATGCTTTAAAAATTTCTATTCTACTTACATGGCCTCCGTTAAAGCTTTTCGCCACTTATCTCTTTCCGGCTCTGATTTTAAATATAAAGTAAAAGCTGTTTTGCCCGATTTGCGTGCCAACAGCAACTGATATTTGAAACGAGTATCACGCCCTAATGTGCGTCTAGAATGGCTTTGCTCTACGCGATATTCATTTAGATTGTGAGAGTCACGAAATCGATATTGCATATCCCCGGCCTTGGCATTTAAAGGTTTAACTAAAATTAGAATTTTATCGAACACAAAAGCATAACGCAACTTAGTTTTTTGATCTTCGTGAGCTTTTATGTGTAGTTCACCGTCCAGTAATAGACGACCATATTGCAGAAGATCATTACCATTTTGCGGTAAATGCAAATCTATAATGCTATCCTGTAGTGAAAAATATATCAATTAAGAAATAAAAGTAAAAAAAAAATCTAAAGAAAACTTACTTTAACTTTTTGTATAATCACTAAGTGATCAGAATCACGCTTAACCTCATTTATGTATTGGGACACATCGATCATGGCCTCTTTTGCACGCTCCAAGGAACGATAGTCTTCGTGCATCTGTTTACCAAATAAGTGTTATATGGATCAAACAGTTTTAGATGAATTTCCAATACTAACCGGTGACGTTTCTTTGACTAGCTTATCCAATAATAAATGATACTTTAAAATACGTTGCATTGGCACTGACAAGATATCACGTAATTGTAATTTTCCCACATTATATTCACGTTCACATACCTTTTCAAAAACATTTTTAATAATCACTTTAATTAAGATTTAAAAAATTCGAATAATCTAAGTCTTGATATGTACCTGAACAAGTTGATCAATTATTTGATTTTTTTTACAAATATCAGCTAAATAATCAATGGCACCTAATAAACACGAACAATATTCACCATAGATTAAAAAAGGTTCTCGAAATTCCAAGAAAACCTGACTCATTTTTACTTTGGCATGAGATTGCAAAGAATCACGTAATTTGTCCAAAAATTTTGTATGTATATCTGCCAATTCCTAAAGAAATGAAAGGAGTTGAGCTAATTGTAATTTTTTTAAAAAATACTCCTTTGTTAAGAAACCTACTTTAATACGCGGAAATATTTGTCGCAACTCTTCTGGATTCAAATAGCGTTCCAAGGGCGCCATAAATTTAGTTTTTAAAGCATTTAAAACATCCAAATAATTGGATTCGGTATCAATCAGTTCACGTATAACGTAATCACGCTGTTCAAAACTGGTAGCTGAGGTGATCTAATTTTAAGGAATTTTAAATAAAATTTAAATAAAATTGCAGAAGAACTTACTTAAAAATAACTTTCTAATGGATTACCTTTACTAAATAGTTAATATTAATTTATTAATAAAGCTGTTCATTTAGATGGCTAAATACTGAATAATAACAGTGTTATAAATGCAGTGTTCACAGTGAAATCGTTTTTAAAATAAACATATTTAAGTTAATAGTTAATATTAACTGTTTAGTAAAGTTAATGATTGATTACGACTCTCTTAGTTATTTTCTAAAAGAAATTTACATAGAATTTGTCGAGTATAAGACATGCCGGTGAAAATATGCTATTTAGCAAGGGAACAAAAAATGAATTGAGTAAATAAATAATACCTGACTTCTGCTCGTTCTTTGTAAAGCACATAAATCTTGATAGACTTCTTCCTCTTTTGTATTAATATGTTCATCGACATGACCATTACATGCAACATTATCGTTTGTACTAATAAAACGTACGAAAACAAAGAATAAAATTTAGAAGAAATAAAGTTAAAATAAATCAATAAAAATATATAATTAAAAAATAAATATGGAAAACATAATTAAAAAATTTAAATTAAAAACAACAACAACAAAAAATTGGAAAACAGACTGGAATAAGAAAATGTCAGACTCATTCTAGTTTAACTATATTTTACCATCGCTAAATCGATAAACTGTAACATCTGTTTCATCTCACACATCGCTAACTTGAATAGACCAACGTAAACAAACCAGAAAGAGTAAAGAGAACATGGTAATATTGAAAATTATGCTCTCACCTCTTAGTCTCTCTCGAGTATTTTGTACAGAAAATTAACCTCAAAATGAAATTGTTAGAAAAAAAAAACGTGAAGTTTTATTAAGGAAGGAATAGCTGCACAAATCACATCATTTCGCAAAAAATCAAGACAAAGGAACAAGTAAAAGTTATCTAAACAAAAGGTTAAACTATATAATACATTTTTTTTCGTAAATGAAATTCATATTGAACAACTAATGCAAATTAAACAAAATGTAGAACTGTAGATGACAGAAATCACAAAACGCAAACAGAAATAAATATAATGGAATTACATTCTTATGCCAAACGTAGAGGTTCGAAGAAGTGTGAGTGGTGTTTTTAACGTATAAAAAGACCTTAAGGATAATGTGTGTGTATGTTTTGTTGTTGTTGCATTTTTAGGGACAATAGAACAAAAGCGGAAATTGGTTCAAGCGCGCATTGAATATGATAGTTGGTTCAGTAATAAACCTAATAACAGTGTATTGCCATGGAAGTAAGATTTACATATTTTTTTACTAAAATGAATAAAAGCTACATTGTATTTTTCCACTACAGACAAATTCTTAGTGTGGCAAAATTGGAAGATTTCAACGTATTCTTTGTACGAAAGCAGTGGTCCAATATGGTAGCCAAGTATAAACAGTACAAGGAATTATTATACCTAACGGTTAGATAAATAAACTTAAAATCTCCTTTTAATAACATTAAGTTATATGTTTCCATATTTACACTTTTCTTCAGCAAGTACGCTTAGGCAATGCCAGTACTAAATCCATTGACGCTAAGATGTTGCAGTGCATCAACGATGCATGGGAATTCTTTGAACCAATTCACGTATTTATGACACGTAAAACAACAAATCTACATTCGTATGCCTTAATACAAAGAGATAGTAATGAGTATGACGACGTAAGTGAAGAAGATGAAGGAAACAATCATGGAGCAGAAGAAATAGAGGTAGAAGATGAAACATCTGTTGCCATAGACTTTAAACAGCAGCACAAAATAATGGACAACCATCAAGTAGAAATTCATACAAAGGAGAATGTACCAAAGAATACCGAGTTTTTGCAAGTTTCTACATCTACTTCGAACGCATTTAGCAGCGTTAGTAAGGAAAGTTATGTAATGACTAAAAATTTTCAGTCAGCAACCGCACTTAATCAGGACAGTGCAACATTTTCGGTACGAAATACAGATCATGACTTTTATTCAAAACGCTCAATGGAAATGCATTACGGTCAACAAATAGGTGAGCAGCAGCAACAGTTAAAAGACAATTATCAACAAAAACAACATCAAAGAAAGCTTGAGCAGCAACAATCAGGCTACGATTATCAACAAAATTTGCAGGAAAAATGTTATGGTCATTTGCAGAAACAAGGACATCGAAAAGACCATGAATTTAACGAGGATCATCATATGAACGATAATAATATACAGCAACAACAGTTAAGCTTTGATGAACATACTGAGACGCAACAAGAGCAACAACATCGCCAACAACTACGGTATACACCCGATGTTGATCAAAACACTCAGGAATCAATGATGATTGATATGTTCAATAACCAATTCCCTCAACAATCACAACAACACTTGGGAAGTATTTTATCTACGCAATTAATGGAAAATATAAAAACTGAAATGTTGTCATTAGAGCCATCGGCGATTAAGAAAGAGCCCTCGGTATCTCCAATCAATATGGAGCATGAATTAACCTTAATAAATCAAGAAAATCCTGGTAGTAGAGCAAGTGGCGCCACCGAAGAAGTTCCTTCAACACACGCTTCAAAACGATCACATACCCAGCAAAGTGAACGTGATAAATATTATCGTCATAAACGCCATTTTAGTCGTCGTTTAGAGAAACGTTTCGATGCCTTATTGCAGGTGGTTGGACAAATAGTTAAAGCCGAATATCCAAACATAGATGTTAGCCCCTTAGTAAGCGTTGTCTCCTCAACAGCCACAGAATTAATTAACAGCGATAGCGACGAACAATCAAGCAACAATGACGTGGACGATAACAACTGTAATTTAAATAATTCTAATGAAATATAGATTAGAATTATAATGATTGGTACTTAAGTGAGAGAAACCATATGTAAACAAGAAAGAGTTAAAAATTCACTGAACATGTGTATTAAAAAATATTAAATTGCGTTAAGAGAAGTCTACAAATAAATTAAAGGAGTGCGTAATCATCTTCCAAAGTACCCTAATATACATTACAATTTTTATGATTTTTTCATTTAAAGGACACTATATAAGTGTGCCTGCAGAATTGAAAGAAAGAAAACAAATCAATTTATTTAAGTATAACTAAAAGAGAAAACGATACAAACTCGTAATTATATGTTTAGCAAAAGAAATTTTTAAGCCGTAATAATACAATTTTGTATAGTGCATAAGATATGTGTGAAGAATATGACAACCAGTAGAGATAGAAAATCAACGAAAGTACAAACGCTACACTAAGGCATGCTGGTCCAATTGTTCGTTGCGATTATTAAGTAACAAAAAAACTTTATAATGTTTCCCGAAAATTTATACGGAAATCGTTGCGCCATCATTGACATAATCGAAATTTTCATAGAAATGTTAGATGTACCAGTTAACGACAGGTATTTTATGACGAAAAGAAAGACAATAATTGCAAGAGAAATATTGTTCAAATAATTTATATCACTAGCTACACTTTTCTTCCGTCTTTCAGACAAATTGCGGATGTCGTCTGGCTATACAAAGACTAGGTATTTGCTTTCTCCTATCTGCCATCTATCTGAATAAATGGTAACATGAAAGAACAAAACTTGATAAATATGGTGAGTTTAATATGTACCTGCAATCCAAGATCAAAGCGCAAAGTGGAGATTTTTATACCCACCAATGAAAAACGGGCGTGCTCTAGGATTATATGCGATTCTCTGCCTTTGCTTATAGCACTTAGAAGTAACCGAGATATAATAAAGTATATACGTCCTTGGTTAATAAGCAATTTCGTCGTTTGCACAATTGTGGTACATACAAATGCATATTTAAATGCATAGCTTACATTTTAAAAGGGGCGTGATTCATTTAAAAAAACAAAAAAACAAAAACATCTACAATTGAGAAGAATCTCTAACAATGAGAGTTTTAAAAGGTTGTCGTTAATAATGTGCAACCTATTAATCATAAACAATCTAAAACTTCATACAAATACTTTCTGACTGGCTTAGATGAAATGAAAAAATGTTATATATATATATATATATTTATATAAAACCGTTTAAAGTGGTGGGTACAAAAGTTTCTTTTCAATGCAAATATTATTTTTTAATTTCATTCTTTTTCTTCTTATTCATTTCGCTTGATTTAGGACTATTTTAAATTTACTTTGGCTATTTGTTGACAATAGCGCTCACATGAAAACCTCGAGAAAACGTAAATCATCAGTTTCTTCCTAAGGCGATTTGATCTTATTGTCAATTTTGTGATTTATCTTAACTTAATCACAATACAATGCCTCAAGCATTACCGAAATGTTCAATTTTCTTATTCATTTTGTCAAAACGATATATGATCAACTCGGTCAATGTACTAAAACCTTATATACGACGTAAACAGAGAAGGTTTCCCTTTTTTCAGAAGCAAAAAAAAAAAAAAATAAAAAAGTTGTAGGATTTTTGGTTATCAATCTTAAAATACAGCGCATGCAACGATAAAAATTTCATCGTATTCTAAGTGGTGATGATCGTGAATGTGGAAATGGCGCTTGTCCAACATTATACAATACCGAAATTTTTGTTAAGATAAATGTGGTGAACGTAAAAGATTCGACAGCAGCCGACTCAGAAGTCGAGAGTTTTCATCAAGTTAATTGAAATAACTACTAATGTCTACGGCAAATGTTTCTTGGTTCTTAATGTACCTAAATTTTAGAACTAAGCACGCAGGATATTCGACCGACACTTTCTGTTGAAAAAAACTGATACACTTAATATTTCTAAAATTTCGCGTTTAATAAGTTTCAAGCGTGTGTGCAAGACGGCTGTCCGGCTATCAATGGTATGTTGGACAAGACTGCACTCAAGCAACACCGCGCAAGAAACTTTACATAGTAAAGTAAAATAACGCAAGCGCAGCAGCAACAACAATGAGTTAATGATTTTAAACGAGTTGACGATTGATATCGAAAAGATTTGGATTTTCAAATCATTTCTTCTTTTTCTTAAAGCAACAAAAGCATCTTTTTTCTTTTTTAATAAAAATTGAATGCACACCTCCGACACCTTATGAGTGGAAAACGTGACATAACATAAATCTTCGTAGACTTTTTCATCCTCCTCCGAATATATAGCGTTCAAATATTCATGACCCATATCATCGGCATCTATTTGCTGATAATTATAAACGGTGGCTGCTACCTTTTGTAGCTGTTGATTGCTACTGTCATGACAGGAATTAAAATCCAAATTCCCCATCCCTGATGAGGAAATCGAACGTGTACTTAAGCCCAATGGCGGTGCATTAGAAACTTTACCAGTTATTATTTTATTTGTTGTTGTTGTTGTTGTTGTTGTTGTTGTGCTTGACACAGAGCCTATATTTTGGACGGGCGGCTTTTCATCGTCTATAGTTTCGCTTAACACAGAGACTGTATCCTCTATATAATCCTCAGTGTTCTCTGTTCCATTTTCATTAGTTATATCACTGTTCTCATCTTCAACGGATAGCGAACCATTTTGTGAAATATGATCAAAATATTCTGACGAGGTGTCGAAACTATCGCTTTTCTTAATATCACTTAATATTATTATTATTATTATTATTATTATTATTATTATTATT